>JAAOAS010000235.1:0-21767 GCA_013396035.1 Fusarium pseudocircinatum
ATATACCGAATTCCTCGCCCTCAGACCACTTCCCGACAAAATGGCCGACGTGGAAATGGACGTTGATGTCGACGTCGAGGCGGGCTCCCCCCCTCCCCCCGCGCGAAACGAATCCGACATGCAAACACACACCAAAGCCACAGCCGTCCGCTCCATCGAAGGCTGGATCATCGTCGTAACAAACGTCCACGAAGAAGCAGACGAGGAGGCCCTACAAGATCTCTTCGGAGAGTACGGCGAGATTAAGAACATGCACCTGAACCTCGACCGAAGAAGCGGTTACGTCAAGGTAAGCGCGATAACACATTGAACAGAGGGACGAATTGCTGATGGGTTTTAGGGATACGCGCTTATTGAGTACACGACGCTGGAGGAGGCTCGCGCCGCTATTGATGGTGCGCATAACCAGAAGTTGCTCGACCAGACGATCTCGGTGGATTTTGCGTTCGTGCGACCTCCGCCTGGTAAGCCTGGGCGTGGACGGGGCGCTGGTGGACGGAACAGAGGACGGAGCAGGAGTCGTAGCCCCGAGGGCAAGGATCGTGAGGAGCGCGATTGAGCAAAAATTATGGGATGAACAGTGGTACTGGATGAGAAAACGCAGAGACTTGTTACATGCGCAATCGCCGACGTGCGTGGCCAGAGCACGTTGGCAGTGTAATTTTGATACACGAGGTATGTCCATTTCGTCGTTTCTCCGGAGATCATGTCCTAACGCGTATGCAAGAACAGAATGAGAATAACACTGAGACACGACCCTTGGCTTTGGACTTGTCAAGGGATTCAACGGCGTCTTTGATGAAAGCCAACACTTCATGAACCTTGCTCGATGTGACATGCAAATACAACTTGTTCGACTGTCGCTGTGATCTGGTAGGGTACGTCTGGGCAGTTATCTGATGTGGGCTTAGGGACATTTCACGCTCAGACGACGGAAGCTTCACAATACGCGACGATAACTTAGATTTTGCACACGGTATCTCTATGCGCCTAGACTGCAAGGACGGCTGATACTATCTCGAATCTCTTCCTTTGTCGAATTCCTTACGTACCATCCTCCCGCGGGATTCCTTCAAAACACCCAAGTAAACGATTCCTTCACGTTGAACCTCGTCGATTGCCTACCCGATTAGCGGCTATCATCACCTGCGTAAAGAAAACTTACCTGATATCCGTACTCGACGCTCCAATCAGCACTTTGAACGCGCCCTCCTCAGCGATCCACCCAGGAACAGTCTCATCATAGTACCCAACAGCGTACTTATCCAACTTGATGGTGATGTGCCTTGTCTCTTCCGCTTCAAGGAACACCTTCTCAAACGCCACGAGTTCCTTCTCAGGTCGTGGCAAGCGACTCTTTTCATCGTGGACGTAGAGCTGCACGATTTCTGCACCGGCGCGAGTTCCGATGTTGGAGATGGCGAGGGTGATCTTGATCTCGCCATCGGGAGTGAGGGTCTTTGTTGAGATCTCGGGCCGGCCGTATTCGAAGGTTGTGTAGGAGAGACCGTGGCCGAAGGGGAAGAGAGGCTCGATCTTGGCGTGGTCGTAGTGTCGGTAGCCGATGAATAGACCTTCGCCGTACAGCACTTTGTGGTTTTCGCCGGGCCAGGTGTGCCATGCTGGGGTGTGCTCGATGCGCTTGGGGAATGTGCTCTATTTGGCGTCAGCGAGGAATACACGACGGGCGGAGATCACTTACTGGGAGCTTGCCACTTGGGTTCTCAATACCGAAGAGGATATCTGCCAGGGCATTGCCGGCTTCTTGTCCTTGGTACCATCCTTGAAGAATTACAGGCACTCGATCGACCCATGGCATATGCACTGGGCTGCCGGATTGGTTGACGACAACGGTCTTGGGGTTAGCTTTGACAACAGCTTCGATAAGCCTGTCCTGGTTTCCATCCGCAGGAAGATCCATTGTTTGACGATCGTACCCTTCCGACTCCCACTCCGCATCGACTCCAACTACAACAACAGCTACATCCGCGTCGCGAGCCGTCTGGACCGCTTGTTGGATATAATCCACCTGATCCTGCTCCTTATATCCGATACGACAACCGCCGTATTTGTGCGTAATGCCGAACTGCTTCTGTTTCGAAATGGGACGAAGTTCATTCGTCATCTCCACGCGCAGCTCAACAGCTTTGTCGGCTTCCATGTCAACATCAACGAGGTAGTCAATCGAGCCGTCAAACATCGCCTCGCCCTCTTCGGTCCAGTCCCACAGATCGAGAACTAGCTTGTCGTTGATGAAGAGCTTTCCAGGTCCAACGCTCATGAAGCTGATGGTGTGTTTGCCCGTTGTCCTTGGCATGAGGAACGTCGTGGCCACGGCAGACCATTCGGGGCCGACTTCGCTCAAGGGCGCTGAGTCCCAGAGGAAGAGATCTGTGTTTGTTCGGCGTTGCTTCACCACTGGGTTACCCTCAAATTTATCACCCGCATACCAATCGATGTGAACACCTGGTTTGCCCGTCTGTTCAGTGCAGTACTCAGATGCAACGGGGAGCCATTTGTGAATATGGCAACCTTGAGCGAACGAGACTTTCTGCTTGGATACCTTTCGGATACTGTCAAGCGGAATGGTATTGTAGTACGGGTTTAAACTTGCGCTTCCACCACCGCCCGCAATATGTCGATTCGCGTTCGGTCCAATAACAGCGACCTTGGTAGACTGAGGACACAAAGGAAGGATGCCACCGTCGTTCTTGAGAAGCGTGAGACCTTCGTGACCAGCGGTTCGGATGAGTTCCCTCGTTTCCTCACGGTCATCTTCCCGCTCAGGCGCTTCAGGCGACATGTCACCTCCCTTGAGTCGTTCTACCAACGTGAGTACGTTCTCTGCTGCTTGGTTAATGTCCTCGATGGAAATGCGACCCTCGTTGACTGCTGTGACGAGCTTGTCCAGACGCCATTTCGAGGAGTAGGGGAATTCGATGTCACATCCTGCTTCCACAGATTCGATTGATGAGTTGACGCCTCCCCAGTCGGAAACCACGGTGCTACGACAAGTCAGCGTGATTCCATAACATACGGCGATTTTCATTACCCCTCGTATCCCCACTCTCCTCGGAGAATGTCTTTCAATGTGTGCTTATTCAGATCAGCGTGGACACCGTTGATGAGGTTGTACGAAGTCATGACAGCCCAGGGGTTAGCCTCTCGAACAGCAATCTCGAACGGTTTCAAGTAAATTTCCCGAAGGGGACGTTCAGTGATAAGCGAGTCTATCGTCAATCTGTTGGTCTCTTGCTCATTTCCGACGAAATCTATAGCCATGTCAGCACACTCCCACCAACTTGTGTCATTGACGGTGTTTACGCTTGATTGTCGCTGCAACGCCCCTGTCTTGGAGACCCTTGATGTACTGTGCTGCCAGTTTTCCAGTGAGAAGGGGGTCTTCGGAGAAAGACTCAAAGTTACGACCGCCAAGGGGATGACGGTGCATGCAGACTGTTGGAGCGAGAAGCATTTCTGCTGATCGGGCTCGAACTTCGAGGGCTAGATGTTGTCCGACTTGGTAGAGGAGATCTTTGTTCCATGTTGCTGCGAGTGAGATACCGCAAGGGAACAATGCAGCCTACACGCTCAGTTTCAGTTACTTTGCAATGCCAGGCGAATATCACTGACCTTGGTGCCGCCGACAAAGATGCCACCGCGAGCGCCATTGGGACCATCAGTTGTCTTGATCGAAGGGATGCCCTTCTCAGGAATAGCTTTCGTTCTCCAAAAGTCTGCGGCTGTGAGGAGTGAGACCTAGAAGGGTTAGTGTAAGACCGCCCAAAGAACCAACAACTCATGCCTTTTCCACCAGCGTCAGCCTCGCCAGCTTCTCTCTTGCTGCAGAGCGAGTATCTCTCAGGTGCTGAATCTTTTGCTGGGGACTACATGGAGGAGAGTACTCCGTATCAGGAGTAGAAGGGGTGTTTGAGTCGTTCATCGTGCTACCGCAAATGTCAAAACCGTCCTGTATGATGTCGTCTTGCTACGGCTGATATACGAGGTTGAACAAAGACAGCACATGCAAGTTGAACCGAGGTACGAAAAGAAGAAGTGTGTATCAAACGAGAAACCCAGTATGTGATAGCAGCCTCCCTTATACCATCCCATCTGCAAGCAACGGTACGCGAGCGGCACATAAGGTCATCTGCAGCCAAGTAACATGAGGCGAACGGGATAAGCAGAAAAGCACAATCGGTTGACTTGAGCTCGCGATCGCAGGGAACAAGGGTTCAATGTGCATTTCGTCGAGATAGGCATCCGCTCACTAATAAGCAGTAGACAGAGATAGCCCCGCAGCTTGTACTTGTATTTAGACGGACCGGCTGAACAGGCCGGTGAAATAACCCCAATAGGGAACTTGTGTTTTTCTGTTTCAGAGATGAGAACGACGGATGCCGGTATATACGGACCGTGAGAGCGGAAGACGACACCGGTGCTTCCGTGGAGATAAGAAGAGGAGAGAGAAAACACGTGATGCGATGAACAAGATATTAGAAGTGATGATGGTTCACATGTTTTATGCAAAGTGACATGATGTTGTGAATCGTCTTATCTTTATAATCTCAGCTGAGAGGGAACGTCTTCTCCTTACGATTCTCATGTATGATGATGGGCGAAGTGAACCCGACAGCCTGGGACGTAGTACCTTGGACGAATCGGGAAATACGGGTCTACGGGCCGTTATTCCCAACGTCGGTCGGAGCGCACCGCCGGGGAACTCGGAAAGCCCCAAGTCCTTCCATTATGGTATCTAAAGAACGAAACCATGACTTTTCCGTATGTAATGGAAGCCAAATGTGTCTTTTTCGTTGCAATTGCCGTTTGTGGAAGTTTCGGCACTTGGGGAGGATATCTGCCTTGGCTCAAAAGAGGATGATGTTCATGATGGGGTTCAGGAGATAAATTCCGGGTTGCTGAATGGGGTATTTTGGTACGAGAGCCGGTTTGAGTGCCGATGCAGGTGGAAGCAGATCATTGAATTTACTTGTTATTGCGTAGTTTGTTTATCGACGTTGGAATGTTAACGTGCCATACAGAGGTGAGCTAGCTTCTTACTGTCAACAACAATTACCTACATATCAACGAACTGTCATTAGTGGCATTAAATGTTTCACTTATCATGTTTACTCTCATGTTTACGTCCCAATTGAGTAATGTTTCAGATATTTTGGCTCATCTAATGGATCCCCCATGCTCCGTGTGTCCTCCGGCTAAGAGGGGCCGGCTCGGCGCCCAAGGCTATCGGAAGCATCCGCTTACACGCGCCGACATCCGCACGTGCTGAACAACAATTGACACTCGCAAACTAAACTAAACCAAGTTCACAACATCAAAGAAAACCAATCTCATAATAAAGACCAGCGACTGACTCTATATCCGCGCATATCACAGCATGCTTCGCTCAAGGTCAAACTCATCATACTCCCTGCAAGACCTATCTAACCGTCCCCCATCCCATCGCCCTTCTCAGACATCGGATGCAAACAGCTCAGATACAAGGCCCCGAAACAGCAACACCTCCGCGCGTGGAGATGTCTCCGCTGCGCCGCAGAGGGAGGAGGAGGAGGTGAAGAGGTCGAGGCTGGGGAGGTTCTGGCTCGAGTATGTGAGCTGCGAGGTTGACTTTTCGGCGTCGAGGGATCATCTAGGTATGTGCACCGACGGAACTGAGAGGAGATTGGAGGAAGATCTTTGACGGGCATGAGGAAAGGGGTCTTGTGATGTAGATGGGAATGCATACAGGTGTGGTTCAGTTCGTGGGGCGGCTTCTGATATGCACTGATGGGGATATAGCTGAGGATTGTTAACAGTACTGACGTGGGGTTATAGCCAACGAGAGAACGTTTCTGGGCTATCTTCGTACATCAGTCGCAATGTCAATGGTTGGAACGTTGGTAGCGCAGCTGTTCTCGCTGCAGCATGAGGGTCAACATCAGGCATTTGGATACTTTGTCACGGGGAAGCCGTTAGCGATGGCTTGTTATTCCTTCTCGATTGGGACGATACTTCTCGGTGCGGTGCGGACTTGGAGACATCAACGGACCATGATGAGTGGGAAGGCGTTGGTTGGAGGGTTTGAGCTTCACCTTTTGGGGGTATGCTGCATGTTGGTATGTGTCACTGAGGGGTTGGTGATGTGTGACTAACGTGTTTAGCTGCTTCTGGTGTTCTTTTCTTTTCTTCTTGCTATTGATGTTGTTAAGGATAAGGAGCATGTGCCTACTGCGACTCCTTAGTTTGACATCGATGCAGTGCACGGAAGAAGAAGAAGAAGCCCGAGAACACAATGAGTACATTCGGAAACTGCTTCATTAAAGTATAGGTACACAAAAACAAGCTACAGGTAAGTTCCTCGCATCTCATGCTCATACACTCTTGCTCTTGGCTATCCTCTTCTTGTCGCTTCGCTTCTGAATTTTCTTGTGAATGCGAGCTCTGTCCTTTCGCCTATACAGTGTTAACCCAATACTAACCGAAAAGGAGATCTCACATACCCAGATACTTTGGCAGAGTTTTTATACTTGATCAAAGTCTCTTTGTGTTCCTCTCTGCGATCACTCGCTGCCTGCGGGGCATCCGACAGAAGAAGGTCAGACACAGTCTTTGAGTCGACGGATATCTTGTCTCCCATGTCGATATCTGGGTCCGCCGTTGGTTGATGGTCTGTAGTCTTGGGGCCTTGGGTAGGCTGGAGTACAGGAGTGCTTGGAACCTTTTGATCAAGTGTTTGCGATGTGTTGACAACATCCCAGCTTGAGGCTTCTGGCGACAGAGATATATTTTCGGGTTCAGATGTCTGTCTACCTTGAGACAGGATTGCATCGAGTCTTATCAACCTAGCCTCGAGGCTCTCGCCGCACCGAAGATAGACATCTATTGGTGCCACGACGGACTGTGAAGAAGAGGGACTGGGTATGGGAAGGGCACATCCATGTCCAACGTCGGGATCATGGCTGTCTTCGATCTTTTGACTCTCAACAGGAGCGAGGGTATTCCCTGAAGGCTCAGGATTGTCCCTGTTCACAACGATCAGTCCCCATCGCCAAACAAGCCTCTCAACATACCGCTTATAAGCACTCTCCTCCAGAGAAATACTACTATCCCGTCTCGCCACACCGTTGACTCTCTCAGTCGACTCACAAGAGCCACCAACACCAGACAAGAGATGATGCATGGTAACGTAACTGACACAAACAAAGTAAGAATACCGTTTTGCAAAGGGACGCGGGGCCAGCTGACTAGTTATAAGGGCCTTCCAATAACAGCCAAGCACAAAGGCTCCTCCCGTTACCGACAGAGGGGAACCGGACCCGACCATCTGGGACAGACTCGAAGGTGGTCCCAGCAGGATGGGACCCGTCTATGCACCGGAATCACATCCGCGACCGGGGAGACGAAGCCAGAAGCGAACCCGCGAGGTTGGTTCACAGGGGGGCACTAGATGAGGAGGAGGCTTGAAACTCCAATTCTTGGCTGACGATCATCTAATCTTGGACAATCTGGTATTTAATCCGAAAAAGACTCAAGCGGTGAGACGCAGGAATTGACCATGTTGAGCAACTTCAACATAAACACTCTCCATCGTGAGAGTGAGAGATTTTGGGGGCCGAGTTCATGTAATGTGCCACCTTCCTCGTACAGCCTGCAGAACCGACCTGTCGGTAAAAGGGGGTTCTCTACTGTACCGCCAGCCTGGTAGGGCGCAACCACACCAATTGAGCTGATATGTGACGTTATTGGTTGTGGTTGGCAACACCGCTGTTTCAGGCTTTCACATGTGGAGAGAGAGAGTCCGTGTGCAAAAGGACCTTGAAATAACAAATTACATATGTATGTTTGCTTTTTTGGATGTTGGAGTCAGGTTGTGATGTGATGGGTTCGTTTATGATTCATGTTGAGGGGGGGTTTGTGATTGACGTGCAGCAGTCTTGGGTTGGGCTTGGCTCATATGAGTTGGTGAGATGTAATGGTACAATGCACAATGAAGAGACTCCTTATGCTTAGTCCTTGAGAACAAACTCATTCAATTGACCTCAATTGCCCATTCTCACTCCATCTCGAACAATAATCTCTCTTCTCTCCATCTGTAACTTCACCATCATCCCTTGCACCCCAGCTGCACAATCCCTGCTCCTCGGTTGGGGGCCTCAAAGTTAATCATCCCCCCCAGTTCCCAGCTCCCGTCCCAGCCCTCGCCAGCTGAAGCCTCTACCTGGATGGTAAGAAGGAGGTAGGTACTCACCACTCCCCAGCATCAGAAGAACTCAAACCCTTGGACCTGCAGTACTCATCAATATCCGCATACCGCTCGGCAGTCCTCTTGAAATGCCATCTTATATCTTCCACCAGCGGCAGTGGTAACCCCGGAGCCCCAACTTCTGCATTCTCACATCTCCGGCTGAAGTTGTGGTCATACACCTACCAAGCCCGTTCAGTACACGATGAAGAAGCTGAGGGAGAAGTGTAACGTACTGTGAACATTAATCTGAGATCTTTTATCTTTTCTGCCAGTCTCTTTTTTTCCCATTTCGAGAGGACGGTTGAACATGCGAGCGTCGGGTCATCAAGAGCCGTCATTGCTTTCCAGCATTTTTCGGCAATCTGACACCATAAGCACACCATCACCAACAGTCGCTGTATTCTCACCTTGGGAAAATAATTCAGTAGATCAAAACACGAATCCCTAGACTATACACTTCTCAGCACCCTTCTCCAAACCAGCCCATCATTGCTCTTACATAAGGACCCTCCAGCGTAAGAATCCCATCCCCCGCTCTCCCCACAGCAACATGCACGCTCAACATCCCAAGATTAAGCTGTTCCAAATTCTGAGCCCTTGGCCGTGTGGTCTCAAACATGAAATCTTCAAGGGCTTCCACGACGTTTCGATGGGGTAAGATGAATTCCTCTCTCGCTTTCTTTTCTTTCTCTGAGGGCGGTTTCCAACCTGGGGGAGGCCTGATGTATTTGCTGGTACCCCAGTATTTCTCTTCATCCCCAGGTGTGGCGGGAGGCCAGGTCTCGGGTCTTTGCCTAATGCATTCGATTGGTGCGATGAGGCTGGTGATGGACAGAATGTGGGTGAGCTTCATGGTGAGGGAGTGTGTGGCTGGACATGGAAGCTCTGTCTTGATGTTGGAGGATGGGACATGGTTGGGCTTTTGTAGCTGGCGAGGGTGGCTTATGGGATTCGCATCCAGTACATCATGGTGAAATAATGGCACTTGAGAAGTGGCATGTTAATTCCTCGTCCATCTCATTGACGCCCCCAAAGAGTCCCGTTCGTGGTGTGAGCCGTCACGACCTGGCATAAAATGCCTGTGTAAACTTCAGCTCTCGGCCAAAAACAACGCCACAGGCAACATCTCCAGCGAAGTAATGGCCATTAAGGCCAAGAAGCCAATTCAGCAGCTAGCGTCAGGAGATAGGTGAAGGCTGAATGCGCTCTTGGTTGACTGGATGTCACCTAAGCAAACAAAGACAATGTGTAGTACACAGATCAACACAGCACTCACTCAAAAGTCAATTAGTACGAACTCAATCTCTTCGCTATTTATAGCTGAACCCTCATCAACGCCAACCGAAATGCCCAGAGCAAAGCAAACGCTCAAAAATGCAATCTGATTTTATATATGCAAGAAAAAACAGCCGCTAATACAGTGAAATCTCATAGCTCATCCCAGGGCACGTTAAGGTTAGGCAGCCGCATCGACCACCACCTTGGACCGACAGGAAGACCGACCCAAACTCTGTAAAGACGTGAGACCTCCGATGTAAAAACACGCCACCTGTTTTCGTTAGACTTTGCTCAACGGAAGAGAGGTATAAACTTACAGTGCCTTGGGCGTGCGAATCCATCCCTTAATGATGATCTTGATAGCAGCCTTGAATTGGGCCAACTCAAACGCAACGTGAGCCATCGTGCTGTCGTCCTTGGGCCCCCTCTGTCGCAGCTCGATAAACTCCCTAACAGCATCGTCCATCTGAGGATTCTCCTCAGATTCCTTCTCAAACTTCTTGTTAAGCTTGTCGTTCTTGTTGAGATCCTCAAGACCCTCCTGCTCCTTCTCCGCAAAGGCCTTCTCCTCCATCATCTGCTGGAACTGTCCAATGTTGTAGAGAGAACTGCTGATGCGAGCGTAGGTGTTGAAGAGAGCAACCAGCTCGGTACGCGAGAGGTAAGGAACGTCGTCGCTGTTGTTATCGAGCTCGAAAAGAATCTTGAGAGCGGTGCCGTAACCTGCTGTTTGGAGCTTGCCCCAGAGACGGCACTTGTCGCAGCCAACGCAGTCCATCAGACGGCTGACGTTGCGGAAACGGTTGCGGAAGTCCTCCTTCAGAGATGGTCCTTCACCGTTGACAAACATCAGGCTCTCGTCGAATATTTGAGGGACACTGGCAGCCTTCTCGGTGACCTCAAGGACCTTGGCGCGAGTGGCAGCATCCTCAGAAGCATCTCCCATACAGAACTTGTAATCCTTCTTCTGGAGATAAGGGCCAACCTTGGCGATAGCACGGGTCATGAGCGCATAGTTGAAGTAGACGTTTCCAATACGGTCTGGGAATTTGTGCAGACGATGTTCGTAGCAGGACAGGTTAGGACTCCACTCGCCAGTAGTCTGGTTCAGGAAGTCCCAGCAGAGATGAGTGCTGATGCTGGCGTGCATACCGGACATGACACGGTAGAACACACGCTTCTCAAGACACTCGTCGTCAACCTCGAAGCCAGTGTTTGCGACAAACGGAGTATTGGGGTTCTCCTGGCGTCGCTCCTCAAGCTGAGCCTGACGACCCGCCGCATCGAGGATCTGCTTGAAATCTTGGGCAGCGGGACCGCGGTTCCATCCAGACTGGCCGAGATCGGCAGACTTGGGGAACGAGCTCTTCTGGAAACAATTCTCTCTGTATACGGCGTCCCAGACCTGCTTGGCCCCATCGCCTGCATATCCAGTGAATCGCTCCGGGTTTCGAACCAAGCTCACGTAATCGCCCTTTGAGCTCGCGCTCTCGTCCTCAGGAACACAGTAGTCTCGTTCGTCGCACTCATCATCGTACTCAAAGACACAGCTCTCGCCGACATTCTCTCCAAGGCTACCCCCAAGAGGTCGCTGAGGATGTTGGCGCTGCGCCTTCTTCCCCGGATGCTTAGCACGAGGACCCTCGAGTTTACCGAGGGCGTGCGCACGCCAGATCTCCGGGATATCCTCCTCGTTATCCAGCGTCTCGACCGCACATCCAATGTTTCCGCACATGCCATTCTCGTCGTTCCAGAAGGGACATTTCTTGTGAAACAGGTTCACTCGGTAGTGCGAGAAGAAGTCGGTGTTGTGAGTGAGGTCGTCGACGGCGGGTTTGGTCAGGGTGTTGAGTTTATCGAGAGTCGCATACGAAGCGCAGGCATCGCCAACGATTGACTTGGGCGAGATCTAGAATACGTGTTAACGATGGCTGGCGCAGTGGCGTAGGTGGCGATGAACGTACATGGCATTCATCACTAGAGCTCTCGCAAGAACCAGGTGCAGCCCAGAGGGCAAACACAGAAAGATAGAATAGTCTGCTCGCAGACTTCATTGTCGCTGAAGAAGCTCAAGCGACGAGCCGATGGGTAGGTGTCAGATTGTGTGTAACGAAAGATACAGTGTGACAGAGCCTTTATTCTGCAATCGCCAACGAGTGAAAGGCGATAGTAAAAGAGTACTATGATGTAAAAGAGAAGAAAGAAAAAGTCCCGTCTCCAAAGTCGTCGTTTTGATGTAAAGAAGAAGCGACGTATGAAAGTAAGCCAGCGGCAAGTAAAGTAGACTAAAGTGGGTTGACGGCTTCGGCGGGCAGCGATGGACACTTTTCCTAAAGAGGAATGGAAGCAATTGAGTCGAACGGTACCTGTAATTCAAGGGAACAAGCGACGTTACAAGTTGAACTCAGACAAAGAATGAATTAACTCGTGGGCTGAGAAGCATTGAAGTACTTGAGACGGAGGATTTTATAAATAAACTTGCTCGTGTGCTACGTATAGACAGATACATTGAAAGATGACACGCTGGCTGTTGATGTAGGTACCAACCTGGGCTACGTGCAGAAATGCTCCGACTTCCGTGAGGCGAAGTAGTTAGAATTGATCTAGAACTCTACCGAATTATCTCTTCTCAGAACACTTTTACGGAGTATTCATTCAGTCAACAAGCTTCTCTCAAAGAATTACAATATGCCTCTGCATCTACTACTAACGAAGGCGCGTCATCTTGACAAGTTGGAGCAGTCACGTAACAATAACAACGACGCAATACTTACTCTCCCTGGAACTTCAATTGTATGCATAATCTTAGTGTAACGGTGTAAGTGAAATCTGTCCAAAACCACCAATTACCAAGCATGTCTCTGTCTGCCGATCTGAGCTGATTTGAAAGCATCCTAGCGGATTTAGGACACCCTTCGGACCAAAAAACATCGGACGATCTGCCGGGCTGTGGCTTCTGGATCAGCTCACCTAACGAAGCATTATCGTATTCTAGTGAATATGTACGGAGTACATCAAATGGCCATTGCTCAACATTCCTCATCCAACCAAGACCCTCGTATGACATCCTCCCTTTGTTTTTCCCAACTCGCTGTTTCACAATTGTGGCGCATTCACATCCATGGCTTTGGAAACTAGCCGTGATTCACGGATCATCGACCGAAACGCCACAACTCGACAATGAGGCCATCACCCACGGACCTTCATAGGTAGGTACAGTAAATCGATCATTTTTGTTCACCTATTATTATGCGATGCTGTATCATCTGCCTCCATCTACTTCTGCACCCAGCCTCCATCACAAAGCCCATTTTTCGTCCCATCATGCGCTTGTAGAAGGGGTATCACTGAGCAAACCCTTCTTTCCTTCTTCCCCCTCTCCTCCAAAAAAAAAAGTGTAGCCCCAAATCAGAGACATTCAACAAATAAAACACGTTTAGAAAGCAACAACCAGCAAACAACTCGTCGAAGTGCCCAACCAAGCCCCAAACACCCACGCGCGACGCGTTTCCGGATCGTTCCCAGACCCAACTCCGTATTATAACGCTTCCCCCACACGTCTTTGGTCGTTAGGGTATGGCGGATCCAATTCTCGACTCCCATCATCCGTAGCCCATCCACTCTGCCGTGCAAATTCCCCCATTGCCCTGCCGCTCGGACAGCAACTAGTGTCTATGCGTCATACACAGGCTTCGGAACCAGGAGACTGGTAAGTCGTCTCCCTTTACATCTCGACAGGGTATCGCATATCATAGCATAGGTATAACAAGCCCACGGGCCTGCTACCGACTGGATGAACGGGGGACGTTGCGAACTTGATGAACCAATAAGTCTCTTTTTGCTTCTCTTTCTTTATATCTCAACGTGAACGTGCAAACCGTAAAATCGTGAGCCGACGTGGAAACCTCCGTCTGAGCTTGAGTATGGCACCGACAAAAGGGTGCTGTGCAGTAAATATGTATGGTACATTGGGGGAAATCTGAGTCGTGCGTCTAGCCGGTTACTGGGGAGGTTGGAAGTTGAGTGGTCGCCTAAGTTCACGTTAGCCATCAGGAGACATCCAAGGTAGATCCCAACATTGGGATTGCCATGACAACATACTTGAACAGGAGGATGTGCGGTTCTGGCTCGTGGACCTCGTAGTGTTCCCATCCTAGGCTCTTCACGGTTGTTAGTCCTGATTGCCTGCAATCTCGTCACCCCCACCAACGATGGAGGCACGTGTTGGCAAGGGCGTGAAGTCGTACCTGAGTAATGCCAAGAGCTCGCCATTCCTCCTCCCACAAGAGCTTGAGGGTACCCTTGGAGGTATCGTGGTAGTCTTTGGGAATAGCCTTGAGCATGGCTTTGGGGAGCTGAACATGACGGTATTCATATTCGCTGTCCGAGTATCGTGCAGAGTAGTGGATCGAGTCGATGAACTCCTCCACGCGAGCGCGCTCCGAGTCTGACAGAGGTCGGGGCGTCTTATTTCGGCGCGCGGTATCGATGTCGAAAGGCATTTTGGCTGGTTGTTTTGTTGGTTGATGAGGGGAGAGAGAGAGAGCTCGAGGGTGCGGGGAGGGGCACAAGAGCTTCGGCCGATCGATTGGTGAAGTGCGGGTCAAAAAACAGAGATCCGCGATTTTCCCCAATGCTTTGCGAGGTGAATGCTGCGTCGACTGTGTTTGCTGAGTCTTGAACGAGACCGAGTGAATCTGGACCTCTGCGAAATTGTTTTGAGAACGGATGTCACGCGAGATCGGCGGGAAGGTAGAATCTTGCAGCGCGAGGCTGGGTTTCTCGGAGGCGGTCAAAGATCTTCCGGGGTAGAAACTTGGATGGAGACGGGGGGAGGGTCCTCTTGTTAGAAACCCAGTTTGGGGGGAGAGCCTCGGAGGAAAACAGAACGAAGCCGTGCTTTAGAAGCACGGAAAAGTTTTGGTGAACGTGAAAAAAGAGCTGTTGAAGAAAATCAGAATTGACTGTTTTGACGAAAAGAGTCAATCGAGATGGAAGAGAATCAGTAAATCCTTGCGGGTAGAAGTGAAAGAGGAAGAAGGTGCAGATGGGAAGAAGAAAAAGGGTGAGGAGGAGAGGAAATAAGGAAAGATTTTGGTGATGGTGTTGAGAGGGTGAACCTGAAATAGAAGGCAAGGCAAGGCAATGGGATAGCACCAACGGCGTTCGTTCACGCGGGAAGGAACCTTGCTTTGATTTGATTCGATTCGGTGGGTGCAGGTGTCTACGCTTCAGTGGCATCCAGTGGTCAAGAGGGGTGCATTGGCTTTGTGTGGCTTGAACAAAGTAAACAAACCATTTACCTCTCCCCAAGCAACACCAAATAAATCCCCCTCCTTTTTCTGCTTGCTTCCCTTCACGAATAAACGAACCCTCAAAATAGGCCTCAACCTCAAGCATGATGCCTATTCAGGCAATCAGTGACTTCTGTCTAATCATGCTGTTTCTCCTAGCCCAAGCATAGCCTCCACAATGTCTCTCATGTTGCTTCCCTTAAACAGTGTAGTTGGAGATGTTTCACCATCAACCAGTCATGGCTTTTGTTTACTCGTCCTCTTTTTACATCGAATCTACCCCTCCAATTCAAATGATCGACATCGTTTATTACTCAATCTCACTGACAAGGATTCGATATCCAGGGACCTGGCTATGACCGTTGAAGTTGGGGGCCGTGGAATAACTAACACAAGCCCACGCGTTTCCGGGACTTTTCCTATTGCCGTTGCCCAACTCAATCACATGAATGAATGTTAGAAGGGGTCCGTGCGTAGCTGTGATAGCCAATGCATCTTGTGAAGCTATTCAAACCCAATGGTGCAGCCTACAAGACACTAATGCAGATAGCCAAGATGATGGTGAAATAGTTTCAACTCGTAATTTTTCCCTTCTCCCTAATGAGCTGAAAAGTCATGAAACTCCCGCACGTGGCTCCAACACATGTCTTATTCTCATCCCTCAAGTCCAGTGTCAAAGCTAACACTCATATCATGCTGCAGCAATGGCCTCATCTCACATTCCACCTCGTTCAGCTGGTGTATCCTCTTCTCAGCTCAAGACCCTCCCTTGCTTGCTCTCTTCAAGAGCCGAATGTCACGTCATGGCACTATGCACGATGTCACATTGTGCTGCGACTTATCCGGACATCCGGTCTTGTTGCTTAGAATCCGTAGACACCCGATTCGTATCTTGCTTTTTCTCAATTGGGCCATGCATCAATTGATCCTTGGTAGCCTGGAGCAACCCGAAACTTCATGACCCCAATCTTCTAGAATGATAATCGAGTCCAAGCCCATCCCGAGACAATCCGCCCGTTTCACCGTGGCGAGCGATCCGGCATACTTTTGTACCCCATGACTCCGTCTGTTCTGACGTCGGTTTCTGTTGGTTCTCTCGATATAAAAAAACGTATGACTTTTGTAAACTGCAATCGATGATGACATGGAACCAGCTATGTCATGGCTTGAGAAAAGAAGGTCGCTTCGAAGATCCTCCGCCCCGGCCAGTCTCCTGCAATCCAATGTGATGCACGGCATTTCCAATCTTGACCTTGATGCCAGCAACGCTAATATCCCATTTGCGAATGTCATCAAACTTGGGTTGTCTGAACAATCGTAGGGTCTTGAGTGACATGTCATCCGCTGGTAGGTGAAAGGTCCAACCAATGGATATATGGAACGCGTCTCCCACTGGCTCATTGGCTTTCCCTTGATACAGTGGAGGTTGTCCATAATGTGTTGCAACCGTGTTACTCTTTGTCAACAGTGAAGTGAGCTCTGGGTTCAAAGGTTTGACTCCATCTTTATTGTCGGCATGGGACTTGGGACCACTGGCGACACGAAGGATGAGAAACGTGCGATCCGAATCTGGTGATCTGTACCATGCGAGCCCTTGTGGTCGAACAACAAAGGGAGCGATGCCACTGTTGTCGAGGGATTCTGTGATCTTGTCCAAGAACTCATCCTTGTTTGCTGTAGTAAGGGATAACGGCCGAGACAGACTGATGTGAAGGGGTAGAGGTGATCCCAGGTCGCTTGTCAGGAAGTTATGAAGCTTGATCTCACTTGACACTTCCTTCTCAATGTCAGCCATGAGACTCGTCAACAAGCCATGCTGTTTTGTTGAGGGGTGCCCTGAAGCAAGTCAGCTTTGCATGGATTGAAGTTGAGATGACATCAGAAACTCACACTCGACGTAAACATGACTGGGCCAGTTACCAACTACATGAGGAACTTGGCGCTTCCGCCCATGATGCAGGCTCGGATCATCAACGACGCTCTGTCGAACAGTAGAGGCATACAGATCATGAAAGGTGTCGGGCAACGGCGGCATAGACGAAGCATCCGCGTCTTTACTCACGGAGCGAGCATCTCCATCTGTACTCCGGGAGGAGTGGGTCGCGATACCGTCAACTCCCTTACGGCGTTTGACACGGTCGGAGCTCTCGTCGTCGGACTCTGAGGAGGAATAGTCGACAAGGGCCATTGATTCAAACCCGATAGTCCGTGTCGGAGGCTTATGTACGTCATACAGACGTAATCTTTTGGTGTTTCCTTTCTCTCCAGATTGAGAGCGGATAATCGGCCTGTCGTGGGTTGTCTAAATTGTGCTTGGTCTTTTTACGCGGCAATTATTCCCGGTGAGTGGGGCGAGGTGAATGGGTGACGACGATGGGGTCGTTCACCTTGACTTGAAGACCCGTTTCAACGGTGATAGCCCAGTGTCTGCGTAGGGTACTACGAAGTACTCTCCGGATGAATCGTCTCCCGTACCTGAGTCGTTTTGGCAATGATGCAACGGAAAGATCCGATGTCCGGGAAGCCGGGGATCTAGATACCGGTACATACATTTGCTGCTGATCCGCGTATCGATGTAGGGTAGCAATGGGACGTCATGGCAGATAAAATGCGTCAGTTCTGGGGCCAAGCAAAGAAAGTTCCTTGGCCGAGATGTCCAGACATCGGACGATCTAGTAAGGTGTCACTGAAAAAGGTACAGACCTTGAGGCTAAAAATATGAACCTGAGGGTGTAGAGCAGATGCGACTCTGCTGGTGTGCAATTGGTCCTGCCGCTGAACTCACAAGAATGAACCAATTGTCCATATAAACTCTACGATAAGAATGTCAAAGCTTCGACCCTTGGTACTGTTTCGGACGGTAGTTATGGACTTTTTCTAGCCTGTGTTCTAATTGTAGACGCCGGCATTAAACTGATCAATGCAATACCTACTGTAAAGAGGTAGCGGCCTGTGATATCTTCCATTGCCGGACTGGACTCGTCCACCCCGCCGGCCTGATCGAGGTGGCCCAGGCGTCGAGTTGGGGTCCGCCAGCTGTCATCCGTTACTTTTAGCCCTTTGAAACACCAACGGCAAGCCATTCCATTGGAGAGGAGACCATTAATCACCTGTCGGGGCTAAAAAGTCCCTACAAGCAGTAGCGAGCTCGTTAGGCGAAGACCCTTTTTAGACAAGGTTTTTGCATGCAGTGACCGAGATGAGTTTTGATGCATCAGGTGACTGATCAAATGGCGAGGTTTCCTTGACTGTTCCGTTCGACAACTGGCATTCCATCATTTCGTCTTCTTCATGCTATACCCACTGCTAAGCCTTTTAGCTCTATCTTTGGGACGCGCGTTGAGGCTTCAAAACCTCGTGTAGCTGACGTCGCTCTCAAACCATTACTTCCGAGTGTGCCGCGATTGGGAGAGTAAAGTTGAGCAAGGCCGATCGACCGAGCCTTGTGTGAGAGGAGAGACACTGATTGACATTTAACAATGACAATGACATTGACGTGCGGGACCGAATTGAGTGTGACTCGTCTCGTCTGGGGTCCCCTCCTCCATGATTTCTAGCCTCTACTCCGTACTATGTATTGCCCAAGATGGAAACAGCAGATGAACGGCTCTACCTGGAAAGTCCCTGGTCCGTTTGAAGAGGCGTCAGTAGCGTTAGCGGATGGAGCGACTGAAGTGTGAATGGCGTGGGTAAGTTCATGTCCAAGGTGCTATTTGGATCACGAGGGGAGATGGGAAGTGCCCCTCCCCGCTAAATGATGCGCTACGGTGCCCCCCCATCCCCCATGAGACTCTGAATGGGCGCATGATGGATTGGAGGGGACCGAGACCGCTCAGAGATCTACAACCCTACCTCACTTTCTTTGCCTTGTACCTGCCGTACCTGCCGTACCTGTCCTGTACCTTACGTAGCTAAGAAAAAAAGAATGACTCTTTTTCTGCTTGGGTTGTCTTGAAAGGATTAGGCTGTGCATGCGGTGCTGTGCTGTGCCTTCTGTTGTTGATAAATGAGCTGCATCTCCTCCCACCTCGTTTGTCCCGGTCCCTTGTCTCTCTTCTCCCCCAAACTTTGTCTCTTACACCGAAACACAGTCAATCAATCAGTCAATCACTTTGATACGTCGCATTCACCATCGAATCGATACCGACAACAACCAAGCGAATTCGCATTAGACTATTGACCAGAAGCACAACCATCATCTTTCTCGAATACGATTTGCTTGTAGGCGCCATCGCATCGCTTCTTTCAGTCAATCACCATTGTCGGCCCCGACTCATCAAACCGACGACTCTTTCGCAGGGTCTAAACAATTCCCCAGAACCCTTCTCTTCCTTCTAGAGCAGTCGCCACAATGAAGGATTCAAGCGACAAGCAATGGGTAAGTTCTTGGACCCTTACCTGAGCTAGGCTATACCTAGTCCGTGGATGTCGAATATCAACGTCCATCATGCCCCAGTCTTTTCCTCTTCTGTTTCTTGGTCAGGGCCGATCACTTTCTGTCCGCTTCTCCCCAACGTCATCCCAAGCCTGCCAATGATGGAACAACGTCAGGGCCCCAGCGAGGACCCTTTATCGCTGTATTTGTTGCGTCAATGCAGATCCCTGCATCGGGCTCCAGTCTTGACTTTGCTTGGCTGTTTTCTTGGTGTTTGCCAAGTAGCAACTTTATTCCTACGTAGCTGTACACCACAGCCCGCTGTCCACGCAAGCCTGATGACGTTCTAAAAGGCAGACCACTTACATAGACTCAATATCTTCGCGCAATCACTCACCTCAACTTTTTATTCACCATTTTCTTCATCGCAAACATTCTAACTCAATTGCATAGGCCAAGGCTTACATTCTTGACCCATTGAACGATATTGAACCAAATCAAGACACCGGTATCGGCGCATCACACAATCTTGCTGCTCAACTTCGCAACATTTCTCTTGAAGGCTCAAGTTCGAACTCGAACTCAAACTCAAACAGAGACCGCTCTCCCGAGAGAAAGCACAGGCGCAAACCAAGTCATTCGAGTCAAAGACATCGCCAAGGCAGCTATCCTACTCCGCCAACATCTGCCAGCCCAACTCGCGACAGCTTTCACTCCTCGAACCCTTTCTCCGACGCTGCCGCCGCGCGCCGTCAATCTTCAGCTCCATCAGTGACTGTATCCCCCCCGGATTCTCCACCAGGTCCATCCGATACTCGTCGTGACCCATTCACTTCCTCTGTCAATCGGTCAGCCAGTGCTAGAGTTCCGGCTCCTCGCAATCGGCCTCAAGTTTCACACAATCGCAGCTTCAGTGCCAGCAATTGCGGAGTTTCGCGCCAGCGCTCACTGATCCAAAGATACCCAGGCGACATGTCTCACCGACCTCTCGACATCCTTAGAAAGGAGGCTCGCGCAGCCGATCGCGCCCCCCATCTTCGTCGCAAGCAAATGCCCATGACAGACACAATTGATGCTCTAGATACTATTGGCGGGATGTATCATCATGGCGGCCCGTATGACGCCACTCTGGCAAGCCGCAACCGCAACAAGATGTACTCGCCCGTTGCTGCTGTCGAAGATTCGAACCGAGAAGCTCTTCGCGCTACTCCCAGAGAAAACATCCAAGATGCTCTGCTCAAGAAGATGCCGCTCCAAGGCACTGCTGATATTCCCAGCGGCGAGCGGGACATTAGCGGCAACACCATCGATTATGAAGAGGGTGCTGATCTCATGAGAGAACCAGACGCTGTTGGTGGCGCATACAAGCGTTGGGATGGCATTGTAAGTGACATTTCTATGATGCGATCATCAAACAGTTACTGACCTGAACAGCAATACCACCCCGATGACCTCAAGGGCAAGGGCGAGCCCTCTTACACTTATGAGAAGGACCTCAAGGAGCAAAAGCGTTTCCGCCGAGGTGAACCCGTCGAGTACGAACTCTCATCAAACATGCGAGGTAGCAAACGCCCACCTTTCAGCCACAACCGAAGCTTCAGCGAGAACCCACGAACAACACCTGAATTCGCAAACGGCACTGACATTCGCCGCAACAATTCGACAGGCAAGCACCGCCTGAGCGACGGTATCCGACGACGTTTCGGCAGCATGCGACGCAAGAAGGTCGAGGTCGAGTAGATACCTCCAACTTTGTGATATTGTTTTCTTGTGATTATAGCTTGGATTGGTACCGGCGTTTTGTTTCTGGGATTTATATATATGGGAGATGGCTTGGGCGAGTAGTGACGATAAAGACTTGATGAGACAGGCGCTATTGGATATATTTTTGGTTATGGCCTGTTCGGATTTATGGAAGAAACAGACTTGGGAAAACAAAAGTCGTTTACTACTCATTTTCTTTGTTCTTTTCTTTGGCTTGTAGATGGGTCTCAGCATGTATACAGCTGTGTTTGTACTGCCACTCCTTGAAAAGACACTTTTGACATTCACGCACGACTGATTGTGATGGTGCCAGTGAGAATATTGACTAACATTCAATTCTCGTAGACAAACAACTTTCACAGCTTGGAAAATTACCCATACATGCACATTTAAGCTATATATTAACAAACCACCTATGACTTTTGTCCAAGATATCTAGAAATACGACAACCCACTCCATCCCAAAACACCCTCAAGCTCCTCCCTCAACTCCCCAACACCATCATATCCTCCCTTACCCGCTATCTCCGCCCTCTTCGCAGCACCAAGCTCCGCCCATCTCGCCAAAACAGCACCATCCACAATCGCCCTTCCGCCAGCTGCTTCTACGCCTACAGGTCGTATACCGTCAGGTAATCTATGCGCTTTGGCGTTCAATCCGCCGTGTGGTGTAAGTGCAGGGAGTAGCTGGTTTGTCACTGACAGTAGACGACGGTATGTTGTCTCAGGGAGGGGGACGAGTGTTGATAAGTGCCCGGATGAAGAGGCGAGGAGGAGAATGTGTGGAGGGTCTTGGGGAGAGGGGTGGGAG
>JAAOAS010000236.1:0-64094 GCA_013396035.1 Fusarium pseudocircinatum
CTACTAGAGACTATCGCTAGATTATTATAAGAAGCATTTACTAAAATTAAGACTGTTATTTACTTATTAGCTTAAAAATCTAAACTATCACCTGACTACAGTTTTGTAGAACGCTGTGCATTTACTGCAAAGTCCTTTGCGTTATAGCCGCTTGGCCATATCCCATTCTTACCAGGCGCTAAAATTCCCTTAGGATCTAACGCATTCTTGATTGTAGTATTGAGATGCATCTGCGCGTTACTGTTGAAGTTGTAAGTCTGTGCAATCTGATCCATTAATGCTAAATGAGTGCGATACTCTCCCCAGCCCTTCTTCGCCGCGTCATCAATTAGCTGACTGATGAGGGCGTGCGCTCGACGGCATGACTCTGGATCGAGACGGTCAAAGACAAGACACACTATGTGATGCATCTCCCTCATTCCGACTACAAAGGTTCCGATAAAATCGAAACCTGCTTCTTCGCAGCGCTTGCGGGTTAAAGCATACTGAGCGACCGCGTCGTCGCCCGTGACTTTGGCGATGGGGGAGAAGAATAGGTGAGCTCCATTGGGCAGCCAGTTGCTGTTGAGACGAGGTTAATATGTCAAAAATGATATCGGGTCACATGTAGAACTTACACCCATTCAAGCTCAGTCATGGTGGGAATTCCCTGCAAGGTAAGATCTCGAGTCTGCAAAACAATATTGTCTGGCATATCCTCCGGGAAGTAGAACTTGGCCCCGGGGATGGCTGAAAAGGCACCTTTGACAACTTCCCACATAACTTTCCGGATAGGTTCGGGGCCATAAAGCGCTCCGTAGAAATTCCAGCGGCCCAAGTTGAGCTTCTTTGCGATTTCATCGAGTTCCTTATCGTTGAGCGGCCTTTTCGAAGTCGTGTACTTGTCTCGGGATCCCTTTAGTCATGGTCAGCTACGCTCGAGAAATTAAACTGGCCACAAACCATAACAGCTGCATCCAGAAGTACATGTCTAACAGTGGGAACATTTTGCAGCACCATTGAAGTCCGAAGTGGTCGAATGATCTCAATGGCCTGATGAAGATCCTCATCTTTGGGAATGGTGATCAAGTATGACTGATACCCACCAGGGTTCACCATGAGCCAGATACCCATCTTGACAACAATACCAAGAGACGATTGCGTAAAGATGCCGTCGTTATAGGGGCCGAAGCCGTAATTGAACAGTTGCCAGGCCGAGTTGGGCTCTTGCTCGTGTGGAGGCGCGTTTGGATCCGCATCTGGGTTTGGTAAAGCACCCATTCCCGTACGGACTAGTGTGCCATCTGGAAGTACAACTTTGGAGAGTCAGTCATAAGTATCCCTTCCAATAAGGTAGTCGTAATAGAGCTCTTACCTTCCATACCACAGTGCATCATGAAGTGATCACCTAGAGGCCGTCAATACTTGGTCGGTACAACGATGAAGATGACTCACCATACGGAGTATAGCCCACTCCCCTCTCCGTAGTGTTTCCAAGCACGGATCCACCGCCAAGATCAGGAACATCAATCCATAGCTTGTCACGAAGGTTGTTGTCCACTAAGTATTGGTGAAGATCTGCATATGTAACTCCAGGTTCAACCAGAGCATATGCACCATCAACATCGACCTTCAAGATCTTGTTCATATGTTTGCCAAGGTCAAGACCAATCGAGCCTGGTACACGGGGAGCAGCACCACCATAACCAACATTTCGGCCAATAGAGAATGGCCAAAGGGGAATCTCAAACTTGTTGCACAGCTTAACGATGGCTTGAACCTCGGCTACGTCGCGAGGAGTGACTACAGCTGAGGAAACAAAATGCTGTTTCGAGGTTATGTCAAACATGTCGTGCATCTTGCTGGGGTCGCGGTAGTCCTGCTTGTCCAACTGTCCAAGGTTGGATATGATGACAACATTTTCGGCGGTTGTAACTTTAGTGACCTCTGATATGAATTGGTGGAAAACGGATGGTGCGATGCCAGGAGGCAGAACAAGGGGATTAACAGTAGTCATACTGATGGCGATAGTATATTATGTGAAGAATCGGAAAGCTCAGAGTAAGTCAGCCCAAGTGCTACTCGAGCAGGTCTTAAATAGAAATCCCCGTATCAATTCACTATGAGTTTGGTATTTGTGACCCTTGGTGCTTGGCTGGGCAGTGGTGGGTATTTTCCCGTTCGGCCGACGTTAGGTTACACAACCTCGAAGTGGAGGTGGGGAATTGTCCGAGATGTGCATATGCCCCCGTCCTAATCCCGGAATTTCAAGTTTTCTTTTGCGTGGCCCGGCTAAGGTCTGCCCAGAATGCGTCTTATCTTGGAAACCAAGAATGTATGCAACGTGTTAAATGTTCTTTGGCTGATACAGTGAAATTTGCCCTTCATTGCTTGTCTTAATTTGGGATCATATCGGATCATTACAGGGCATTGATGACGGTGGTGATGAGAGCTACAGTAAAAGAATTAAACGAACTATTTGCCTTCAATGAAGTTGACTGATATTCACTATCTATAATGCCTCTTAACCCATTTCTATAACAACCTCGAAGCTACAAAAGAACAGAGAACAGGACCTATGATGGAAATTGTATAACCAGTTTCCCAGATGTCTTGGAGAATTGATTGACCAGATCGTCGAGCTGATCAAAGTTGACAGACTCCACGATAGGTTTTACCACTCCTCTTCGTACGAACTCGAGAGCTTCAAGTGTTTCAGTTCGTGTTCCCACCAATGTTCCCAAAAGGGTGATGCCACGGTCAATGAGAGTCAGCGGATGGAGACTCATCGCTTGGTCTGGTGGAGGAATACCAACGCAGACCAGAGTACCAAACACTGCAACAAGATCAAGGGCGTTCTGATAGGCTCGACCTGACCCTGCAGTGACAATAACGGCCTTGGCTCCAGCTTCATTAGGGGTAAGCTTTCTCAGTTCGGCCGGCGTATCAGGCGATGCTCCATCAAAGTATGCGTCGGCTCCCATCTTGATGCATGACTCTTTTGCAGGCCCAATATCAACAGCCGCAACACGGAATCCCATAGCTTTTGCATACTGGATCCCCAAACCCCCAACGCCGCCGCCAGCTCCGACTATAGCAACCCATTCTCCCGGTGTCGCTCCACAAGCCTTGAGTGCTTTGTATGCAGTAACGCCGCCGCACAGTGTTGGTGCGACCAGTTCATCTGGCAACTCCTTTGACTCGGGAATTGTCAGCACATAACGACTTGGTACAATGCAGTGCTCTGCAAAGGTTCCATCCCACTTCCGTCCTGAGTTCTGCTGTTCCAGACAACGGACCTCACCTCCGGGCTCACGACAGCAATTGCATCGGCCACAGACGTCTCTCACCCAAGCAATACCAACTCGACTGCCAATCTTAACAGAGTCGGGATCCACTCCAGAGCCAACATGTACAACGCGACCCACGCCCTCATGGCCAAGCACCTCACGGCATGGACCGAGGTAACCACCTGCAAGGGCCATATCAGTGCCGCAAACACCAGTAGCAGAGAGCTTAACGAGCACTTCCCATGGCTGGAGTTTCGGGATTGGAACTGAGTTGATGTTGAACTGGAAGCCTTCATTTGAGCGCTTTGTTGTTGTTAGTCGTTGACAAGCCACTCACTTGATATCACGATTTCACTTACTACCACAGCAGCCACCCGATGGTAGGGCACATCAGCTACCGCGTCTCCCATATTCCGTGCTGCTACAGAGAGCAAATTTAGCGCTTTGTGACTTAGCGTAATACGTAAAGGGAAACCGTCACTGGCTTGAGTTGAATAACGGCGACAGCGAAGGCTGATAATTTCAAGGAAGATGTGCGACTAACGACTCGTAAGATATTATTCCTCCAAGTCCCGGATGCCGCGAACAAATGCCGAAATGCCTCTCACTAGAAACTGAATGGCTGTGCTTTTGCGGGGTTTCGATATCTGGATCGAGACTAGATCGTGGGGTTATTAAGGCGGGATGCCGATCTCTGTTGCGGGGGTGGCAGATTTCCCGCCTCCACGTGTTCATCGAAACGAGCTTTTAGCTGCATGGGCACATCGAATCCTCCAGTTTGTTCAGGCTCATCTCCGCCATCGACTGTGGACTCCATGCCCCGTGACTTCTCATGCATTGGATTTGCTGGGTTGCATCGCTTGTTTCTTCCAATTTGTAAAGCCGCCTAAGTTCCCTAGCCCGTTCTGATGACCTCGGTCAACACCATGTCTGACAATCCGCCGCATCATTGCTGTCCTATCTGCTCTGCCCAGTTCACAAAGTCAGGTACGCCATTTGCGATTCAGGTGTTTGACGGGATGTAGTGCTCACTAACAATGTTGCAATAAGACCACCTCAATCGGCATTACCTGTCGCGTAAGCTATTTGCAACCTCCTCGCTGTAGGGTATCACCACTAAAGCAATGGGGGCTCAGACACAGATAAAAGGCCTTACCAATGCCAATATTGTAGCCGTGGATTCAATCGCCGGTTAGTCCATACTCGATTGTTCCTTTTGGGAGTTCAAGTAGCTGAAGGAAAGTTATCAGAGATGCACTCCTTCGTCATTGGAGAACATGTGACAGTCGACTTAAATCAGGTCTACTGCCTCCAGCGCTGGACCAGAAGAAGCGAGGGAGGCCCAAAAATGCTTGTGAAAGGTGCGTGAAATTGAAAAGGAGATGCAAGGGATCGCAACCTTGCAAAGCTTGCGCCGAGCAGAATCAGGATTGCAATTATGTCCAAACAACAAGGAAGGATGACTTGATATCTCCGCTGAAATCGACGAAAGACAATAAAGGGCACGAGCTTCTATCAGGGCAGGACATTCAGGTGCAGGGCGGGTCACTGTTCCTATCACAACATGACTGGATTTTGGGCTCGACGCCGGCCACCTCATTTGATCCTGTCCTACTTGTGCAAGCTCAACCGGGTTCCGTACCGGATGGCAATTCAAGTCTGATGTCACAATCTGGCTCATATCTATCTCAAGATGACTGGTCTGTCTCCCATGATAGCCCATCGCTGTTGCTAGTGACACCAAAGCCGACCTTTCCTCGTATGCGTCTCCGCTTTCTTGCCAGACTTACTTCGTCCCATGGTCTGGCCAATTCATTTAACTGCGGTAATATCTTTACCAGCACAAAGGCTCATCCTGGTCCTCTTCTTCAATATGATAGCCAGACCTCCCTCGAATCAGTAGCCATTCCTGAAACCCCAGTCGCATCGCTTTCGGCCACTCCGGGCCAACGGACGCAGCCCCAGCAAGGGCTGACAGGACAAAACTCCTTGGCAAATATATGTGAGCAGATTGTCACAGGCATCTTTCACGCATCGTCTCAAAGATCTGAACTCGACTGGTCCAACTCCCGAGAACTGTCATGTTCGAGATTCTTTTCTCCAAGAAATGTTGAGTTATTTTTGACTTTGTTCTTCCACATCTGGCATCCAAACTGGCCAGTCTTCCACAGACCGACATTTGACCCCACAGTAAAGTCACCCAAGTTGATAGCGGCCCTTTCACTGATCGGTGCGTCTTTGAGTCCCGACAGAAAGCACCAGGATCAAGCAATGATGTGGCTAGAAATAGTCGAGAACTGGATTTTCCAGGACCCGGATTTCAACGAAGACAGTATTGCTCAAACAGACGATGGCGGCCAGGCTTTTGAAGTTCGGAAGCGCCTTGAGATATTGCAGGCTGCTTATGGTATCCTTCTGCTCATGAATTGGGAGGGTGACACAAAGATGAGACTCAGAGCACGAAGAACACGGTTTCCTGACATCGTCTTCGTTTCCCGCACCCTGTACCCCTTCGCGATACCTGGAACGGTCGAGGAAGCATCCTTTGCTCCACGCAGCCTCTGGGACCACTGGACATCATTCGGGTTACGAGAGGAATTAATCCGTACCCTCTTATATACCTTCCTGCTTGACTCTGCATTCGTGATATTCTACGATATGAGTCCCCGGATGGCAATTAATGAATTGCAATTCGGCCTCGCGGCTACGGATGGGCAATTTAATGCTCCAGATGCCGAGACATGGTTCATGTGCACCCAAGCTGCGGCACAGAGGTCACTTGCGTGCAGCCAGATCACGCTGTCTCAGTCCATTACCATGATTATGGGTGAGGACTTTGGTACTAGTCGATGGGAGGTCTTTGAGACAATAAGCCCATTGAATTTGTTTGCTATTGCTAGTGGTAAGTTGCGTGACAATCGACTAACAACGGCCTTACTGACACCTTTCAGCCTTCCACAATCTCATATACCATCACCAGAATGGACCAGACCCAAGGTCAAGATCCTTGTCTATCACACGAGGGCTAAGGAATTGGTTTTGGGTCTGGTCTAGTCATAACTTATTCTCAACCCCTAGCGACTATGTCTCCGTGGAATCAAACGAGTCTCAACGAAAATTCGGATTCTTTCTTCACGCAGATGAATATTGGTGTCTCGCCAATCTGTTCTGCAGCCAATTCGAACGTGGTGTTAATCCGCACCGGCCTTTTGGTGATACTCCTTCCGAGCGATCTGGAGGATTATCAGATATGGGCAACATACATAGCTTGATCCTTCGCTTCCAGGATGCAGATCTTGGAGAGATAGTTCTATCATGAACAATCACTTATTCTTCTTTTCCAGCCTCTTTCGCTCGTCAGTGTTGTGAAGCCAGTCCAGCCAAGGCATTCCTCCAAAGTGGACGTCAAAACGCTCATGATGACGATCATGACGATAAGCTGCACCTCCAAAGAAGTCGAAGCCACTATGAACAGTCGCAGTCTCAATAAGCTGCCAAGCGACAAAAGCCCACATGGTCAGGATGTGAGTTCTAAGCAGTATTGGTGGAAGGACAATAGGGATCGTGTTGGCTACAATATGCTCGATGGGATGGGCATACTGCGAGGCGAAGGCAACTGGTGCTGTGAACTTGTGGTGGATTTTGTGGACGCGACGATAGAGGTATGGTACGTGAAACAGTCGATGGGAATAGTAGAAGAGGATCTCTCGAGCAACTAGGCAGATGGCAAAGTCGCTCACGAAACTTTTTGCAGATGGCAGTGATGCTGTGACCTGGAATGTCGATGGCATATTCCGCTGTGTCGCCAGAAACGCTAGGGATAGTTGCAGTCCGATGACAATGAGCTGGTTCCTCAAAGATACCAGGACAGAGTCTAATATCTCAGAGGCTTTGGGCTGTTTTGGCGGGGGTTGTATCTTGTGTCTCGCTGCAAAACACGGGGCAACATGATCAAGGAGAACAAAAACGGCTGACGGAATCCACCAGAAGATGATTTGGACAAGACAGCTGCCCACAAACTCGATCGTAAAGGGATCATAGGTAGAGACTACTTTGGCCCAGAATTGAGACATTTTGACATTGGCTTTGATAGTTGACTGATGATTGAGCTGAAGGATCACGAGATGGAGACGTAGATATACTTTGCTTAACGACTAACTCAATCGAGGAGGAGCAAATAAGAGGCGCTCTGATACCCCGCAATCTTTCAAGTCTAGTACTCATCAGGAAGTCGTCTCAAGAGACTCTGTCTTCGCTTTGCCTTTTTAAGTCTAACCTGTACAGTTTCACGCGGAGCCTCGGTCGGATTGAGTGGCGTCATGGTCCAGGTGGCGATCCACATGAATTATCGTGACCCTGCCCGAGGCTCTGTTTGACAACCGGAGGTCTTAACATGAACGGTCATTGGTAGAACCTGTGTAGTCTCGATTTGGCAGGCCGCTATATGAGAGTCATGACATGCTGGTCGGGTCCCGCGGGTCTTATATCTTGATAGATAACCACTCCGACGGAGTCACAAGTGCATGAGTTTCGGCCACCTCAGCGCCGTTGTGTTCCCGAATGCCTCCCTATCTACTATACTGTTTCTAGACGACGCCTGTGATATCCCAGCAACTATTAACACCGGCCAGGTTTATGATACCCACTCGGCCTTCGACCGCCCTCTTCGTCCGGTAGGAACATCCCAACCAATACTCGACTTCTCAAATCTGAATGCAGGTGCCAGCACTTTAAAGTCCTCGTCCAATCCGTATTCCTTGCCACTCATGTCCCAGAAATACTCAGGATGCTTAAATACTTCTGGGCGAATCTTCTGTAGCGACTGATGTGTCTTTCCAACGAGCGCACTCATATCATCATAATGGCGAGGGCTGAACTGCGGATCACGATTTCTAAGAGCCTTCTGTTGGTTTTCGGAGTACGAACCGAGACGATAATACCAGATGTTGTACTGCGTAAGGCTAATGTCAATGTCAAAGGTGACGTCTTCTTGGGTGCGGGCTAATAATGCTTGGATGGCAGCCGCCGCTCCGACTAATCCAGTCTGATAGTCCGAGTTGGCTAGGTCAATGTCAGAAGTGAGATCTTGAGATATAATATCACGGTGAACTTACGGAAAAGTGGGACAACAGCCTCGTCGAGACCAAGAAACTTGCCCTGTAAATACGATAGCCCAACCAGACAATCGCTAATCTGCTGCCATCCCGAGCGGTACGACAGCGGCCCCTTGAAACCATAACAGTTCTCCCTCATATAGATCAGACTTGGGCTCAACTCACGCAAAGACTTGGAGTCAAAGCCCAGCTTCGCCAAGGCACCAGGACGGTATCCATCAACAAGAACATCAGCATCCTTGATCAGCTCAGAAAGTGTTTGTCGCCCCTCAATTGTCTTAAGATCGATATCAACGTCTCTCTTGCCAGTCTGAAGATCCGGCATTGTTGCAGAATACTCTGGTAGCCTGCTGCAGGAGACACGGATGACATCGGCGCCAAGAACACTGAGGATCTTGGATACTGCTGGAGCTGCAATCACACGAGATAAGTCCAAGACTCTGATGCCAGCAAGTGGACTATAGCGATCATTGTCTTTGGCTTCGGGCCAAGTCTTCTTCGGTGCTGGCACACGAGCCGATGTCCATAAGGCTTCTTCCGACATGATCTTACCATGCTCGCTTGCGAAGAACTCATCAGGCGTATAGCAAATCACACCAGCCTGCTTGAACTTCTCGTTGGCTACCTTTTCGATATCACGAGAATCCCATTGTGCAACCTTTTTGGTATAGATCTTGAAGGCTTCTTCAGTGCTAACGTCACTGTCCTCAACACCCAACATCTCCATCGTGGGCAAAGCATTCATAGATCCATGCAGATGATACCATCTTCCATCCTTAGTGCGATAAACATTTGTCGCATATCGCCTGATAGGCTTGCTCATCTGATGGAGGTCCATCTTGGCAAGCTCTGCAAGCATTTTAGTGCTCTGAATAAAGGGCTTGCCACCAATGGTGGGTAGTAGCACTGATTCAAGGAAAAGGGTTGCAAGATCCGTGTTGATTTCAATATTCTGGTAGTTGATCCCATATCGCTCGGCTGCGACCACATTTGCAGCTGTAGCTACGAGTGCATTGAGGGCCGCGCTCGACTCCGTGATCTTGAGAGGTGTGAGGATGAATGGTTGGTCATCTTCTCCCACAAAGTTGACTTTCTCGGCGGCTTTGACGAAAGAGTCTGGAAGTTGTAATCTGGGATCCTGAAGGAGAACTTTATTTAGAATTCGAGTAGCTTCGGTGGAAATGGAGTAATTAGACATGATGTTGACAAATGAGAAGCAACAGGTAGGGAGGGATGTTGTAGTTACAAATTGGAATAAACTCAAGGTTGCTGCAGGTCAAGGGAACAGATGTTCTCAATGCTACGTCTAACGTTACAACCGTGGATTTAAGTAATCCTCTCGGCTAAATTAAACCGAATATAGCTTCCACTGTCTTTCAAGTCAATGATGTCTTTGCAATGCTTAGTGGGTCTCTCCGGAGTTCTTGGGCTTGATTCGACTCCCGGAGTTTTGCACCACCGGAGTTCTAGTAGCGGACTTCGGGACACGGCCAACTGTTACACAGGGACAATGACATCACCAAATATAGAACGACTGACTGGCGTACTCATTTACGGAGTACTGATTGCCGGTTGTCTCGGGCGTGGACTTTTGAATCGCAACATCCGAAATTGCGGGGTGATATAAAGATAGCTTATACTCAACGCCTCTGAACCCTCCTCCTGGATCAGGACTTGGTGGCTATGCAACACAACACACTATACCGTACTTCATCTTGCCATTAGTTCAGAGACACAGAATCATCATGGCTTCTAACAACAAATGGCGCGTTGGAGAATTCGGGAGGAGGCCTGTACGAGTGGCTAATTGTTCCGGTTACCATGGTAAGACAAGTCACTCATAACCGACACATTGCTGACCGATAACCTCATAGGGGATCCCGCCATTGAGATGTACAAGCAGGCTACGTTGGGTGATGTCGACTTTATAACTGGCGACTACCTCGCTGGTAAGCCTGGGGTCTTGAAACTTGGACGGGCTGTGTGGCTTACGAGAATCAGAGGTGAACATGGCCAATAATGCGGAAGCATATGCGAAAGGCCAACATCCAGGTTACGAGGCTACTGCATTGAAGGGTCTTGAACTTTCGATCGATACCATCGCGGACAAGCGTATCAAAGTTGCCATTAATGGTGGAGCACTTAATCCCGAAGGTCTCGCTGTGAAAGTTGCAGCTTTAGTGAGACATTCCCACTGCTTTTGTATCTGATGTCTTTGGCTGAACAGTTACCAGGTTGCTGAAAAAGGTTATGATCTCAAGGTAGCCTATGTTTCCGGTGATAACGTGCTTCCAAAACTCGGCAAACACATGCCGCAAAACAGAGAAAAGGCATTGGCCCATCTTGATTCTCTGAATGACCATGTCACTCTCACTCCCGAAACCTACATTTTTGCCAAAGGTGGCGATGAACCTCGGGAAATAGTGTCTGCCAATGCTTATCTCGGCGCTCACGCCATATATGAAGCATTTCAACAGGGGGCCGATATCATCATATGCGGCCGAGCTTCTGATGCCAGCCCCGTCATCGCTTGCGCATGGTACTGGTGGTCGTGGAGCAACACCAGCTACGATGAACTGGCTGGTGCCTTGGTCGCAGGACACTTGATTGAATGCTCAGCCTATGTCACCGGCGGTAACTTTGCAGGCTTTGACGCTTTTGATCTTGAGAACTTTGTCGACCCTGGTTTCCCGATTGCTGAGATTGCACAAGATGGCTCTTGTGTCATCACAAAGCATGAGGGTACAGGCGGTATAGTCACTGTCGATACATGCAAGTCCCAATTGGTGTATGAGCTGCAGGGTGATGTGTACATTAACAGTGATGTAAAAGCCTACCTGGACGATATTGAGATGGACCGAGTTGGCCAAGACAGGTATGCAAGGTCCCGAGTCTTACCAGCGTCGCTAACTTGTTCAAAGAGTTCGCGTTCACGGAGTTCGCGGTGCGCCACCACCAGACACCACGAAACTCGCACTCTTTTACAAAGGAGGCTACGAAATGCAGGCTTTATTCAACGCAACGGGTCACAATTTTGAACAAAAGTTTGCGCTTCTCGAAAAACAAGTTCGTTTTCATCTTGGCGAAGAGAAGCTCAGTCATCTAGACTTTCTCGAGTTTCAGAGGATTGGCGTTCCGGCTGTAAACCCTGCCAACCAAAACAGCGGTACTGTATATCTCCGCATTTTCGCTCAGTCAACGAAGGCAGAAGCTCTTCAGGCAATTATGATGGCCATTGGAAACATCTCATTGAAGCATTACTCAGGTCAGTCACTCCAGCGCGTGGAAATATTGTCAGGGTCTCTAACTTGTCCATAGGGTTTCACAGCTCTTTAGATTTTCGCTCTGCTATGCCTCGCCCATACCTGGCATATTATCCAGCTCTGTGGCAGCAAGCCAACCTTGAAGAAAAGTTCCATTTTGTGGACGGAACTGGCACAACGAGATCCTTCAACGCTACACCTCCTCCTCGGTTTGAGATTATGGAAGAAAGGGCGTCTTATGACACCAAATCACCAACGGGTCTTGACGGCGGAGTTATTGAAGTGCGATTGGGCAGTATCGCCCTGGGCCGTTCTGGAGACAAGGGGGCCAATTTGAACTTTGGGTTGTTTGTTGACACGCAAGCCAAGTGGGACTGGCTGCGCTCATACATGTCGCGAGCCAAGGTACAAGAGCTTTTGGGAGAAGACTGGCGTCCAGAGTTCTCCATTGAGCGTGTTGAGTTTCCCAAGATCTTTGCTGTGCACTTTGTTGTATATGGTATCCTCGGCCGTGGAGTCAGTAGCTCAAAGCGATTGGACGGGTTCGGGAAGGGTTTTATTGATTACTTTAGGGATAAGGTTGTTGAGGCGCCTGCCTCTATCTTGCAACGCAGCCATATCTAGACCTTGGAGCAATCTATAAGCCAATCTACTCCGTACACAATGTCTGAATTCCAATTCACCATGGTATTGCGCTGCGCCCGTTCCAGACTTCTCTTATCCACGGAGTCTTTCTAGTCGCTTAAACAAATATTGTCTCAATTTCTTCACCCGCCCCCGGTGCCTCAAACATGATATCCTCTATAACGGGGATTCACATACGGAGTACAGGTAACCCTTTGTCTCGTCTGGTGGACCCATCCGGAGTTTTGGGTGCGCTAAGTCTCGGAGTTTTGCGCACTAACGAACAGGAGCCGAGGCACAAAACAAGGCCTATCAGAATTAAAGTTTATAGTGGTCATGGGTCGTGAAATGCGTATTCCATCCCATCCCCTCATGACCCGGAATTCTCGTATGTTGACTTTCTAAACTCCGAAAAATGAATAACCGCGGCGATCGTCGACGTCGCCTTGCAAAGGTACCTATTATTCACCATCTCAGTAGGATACAGATATTGACTAATTCCGTGGTGTCAGGCATGCGATCATTGTCGGAAAGGCAAGGTCCGATGCGACGGAACCCGGCCAGTTTGTGGACGATGTCAGGGTTGCGGAAATAACTGCCATTATGCAGATGTTAACAAGCCCGATCCACGTCAACGACGATTTAAGATATCATGTCGGAATTCGACAGATAATTCAATTGAGGCAGAGAGTTTTGAAGTAGCCAATGCTTCTTCATCCTTGTTGTCAGACTCTGCGGTCGTCCAAACGGTCGCTCATCCTCAGTTACATCTTAATGCCCATCATGAGTTTCACAGCTTCACGGAGTCAAGTCCCTCTCAGACATTGACAGCAACGGATACCAGCCCTCGGGACACGATAGTTGGTGGCAATGGAGATATGCGCTACTTTGGTAGGTTTGCATAAGCACTAAACCATTCATGAGCTTATTCAATATGTCGACAGGTCCGCCTTCAGGCATATCCCTGGTGTCAACGACCACTCCACGCAAATCAGGACAGCATACGCCAGAATCATGGTCCAGATGGACACACCCATCTATCGAGCCCTTGTTCACGAAGCGCGTCATGAAGCCTCTTCCATCCTGGACTGAGGCATTCTCCCTCGTCAGTGAATTCTTCACTCATGAACACCAAGTCTTCCCATGCTTCAATGCACCGGCATTCATGTGTCTACTAGGCCAACAGTACTCAGGTGCATGTACTGAGAGTCCAGCGTGGTGGGTCTCACTCAACTCTGTACTTGCAATCGCGCAGCGTCGTCGGGCGGAGGCAGCTCAATCGGCAGAAGCAGAGGATCTAGCCTGGGCTTATGCATCGAACGCACTCGCCGGGACATGGGATGTTCTCATGCGTAGTACACAAGTGTCGTCTGTTCAAGCTCTGCTAGCCATTGCCTGGTTCTTTATCGGAACACCAAACCCGCAGCCCAGCTTCATGCTCGTTGGCTGCGCTGTGCGTCTTGCACACTCAATAGGTATACATGTCGAGAGCCAGGATCCCTCTGTAAGTCTAGCAGAAGCAAATATGAGAAAGAAGGTCTTTTGGATCGCGATTTGTCTAGACCGGGAACTGTGTCTCCGAACCGGAAGACCCCCTTGTCATGATCTCAACGCTGCCTACGTTGGCCCACCAATTGGTTCCTTGGATGAAACGGAAATAGTCAAGACGGTTGAGGGGCATGAACTGAACCTTTTCAAAGGTCAGATACAACTAGCTGTGATCCAGAGCGCGATCTATCGAGATCTCCATTCAGGCAAAGCCCTACCGAATTGCATTGCAGATTTAGTGGCGGACCTACTGCAGAAGCTGGAGAATTGGCGTACTGAATTTGCGCCGACTCTTACTCATGATTCTGCTGGGCGGTGCGAGCATCATGGGTTAATGCGGCTGTATTTTTCTTATTACAATGCCGTCATCGTTGTGAGCCGCGCACACAGCCTAACTTACTGGGTATCGCCAAATCACCCAGTAGCTTCAGCCCTCCCTTCAAAGATGAAAGACTCCATAGAGAATTGTCTCAACGCGTCCAGATGCATTATTGAGTTAAGCAAGCTCATACCAGTCACATGGAAGAGCTTTCACTGGTAAGTTCAATCAGATCAGAGCTTTAATTAATGACTAATTGACTAAAGGGACATTATTCCAATACCAATGAGTGCTGTTGTTATTCTCTGTATCATGGCAATTCGGGATCCTATGAACGAGTTTGCGGCAAATGACATGCGCTCGGTTGGTGACGTCATGCAGATTTTTAAAACATTAGACGAGGCGCACGGCAACACTTACTTGACTCAAGTCCAAAAGGTCTGCCAAGAACTATACAGAAAGGCTCATTACGCCATGCAATCTTCAAATGCACAACTAGTTGAGTCTATCAATGTAGTGACTCCTGCTCTTGAAGCTTCCTCGAATGCCAATCAGCAACAGACACGCCATACTGACAGCATGTTTGAGTTTAATCTGGACGCCTTTGAGGAGACAATACTATATCCAGTCCCGATGGTTTGGGACTTGGATACATCACTGTGGACTTCAATTATATAGACCTAGTCTAAATACTATTCTTATTACAACAATGTTGCTATTGCCTCACTTAAGTACCCCCGCAAAGTTGAAAAGTTTTAGACCAAGGAAATTCTCAAGATCTAGTGTTAAATAGAAATTTTCAAGGGCCACCAATTTAAACAGCAAAACAGTTCATTTTATACTTAGGGATAAGCTTGCAGATAAGTACTTACCGCTTGAGATTTTCAGGCATTGGGTTCTATTATTTGCAATCATAAAGCTTGCATTCAACAATTTGTGTAGCATTACCGGGTAGGTCTGTTACTAAACTGACTGGATTCGCCAGCTTAAGAGGTCTGCCCACCTCAAGCGAGACGCTATGATTGGCTGTAGTCTGATAAAGGAAGCTACGCCAATCTAAAATTATCCAGTAGCGAATGATGTCAATCATCCAAGCCCCATACAACTGACTGAATCTGCGCGTTTCTTTTTCTGTGTTTCAAATGTTCGAAAAAGTGGCAATGCCGGGTTGTGGATCGAAGGCTGAAGTTACTAATCATGAAGCAGATTGAGTCTATGTACGTAATATCTAGAAGCTGTACAGAATACAGTATGTGGGTAATTTTCTAATCCTGAAATGGTGTTATTCTATACAGTATCAACACTAGAAGCTATTTCAATCGCCAGTAACAAAACCCGATGTCGACATTTAACGCGATGACATGACGAAGAGCTGTCATGGCATTCTTCGCTGTATTCCCGGTTAACCCGGCCGGAAGTTGCGTGCCGGAATTAGTCTCGGCACAAAATCCCGGGTTTAGCTTTGAGCTAGACCTTGGTGGCGGAGCACAAGCTACATGCTGTCACATAGCCAAGAGCTCTATTTCCAAGGTACTGCGTAGCCACTTAAATCAGGAATTCTGCGCAAAGGTACGTAAGCCTAGGCAATGTCACCTCCACTAGCCAGGGAATAAAACCAAAGCTGGGTAAGAAACGGAAAGCATAGCTTGGAGGAGTGTGCAACTTTGACTAAATGACGTTTGTACAGTTGGGCTTGATAAATAGTTCTGACGAGGCCATGACAATGAACAAGTGACTCTGCCGTTGCTTGCATGTTAAAAAGTCATCATCTGTGAAAATGGTTTCGCAACACGTCTACGACTTATGCCAAGTAAAAGAAACAGTAAGCTCTGTCTTGGCAAATGATCCAAGCCAGACACCAGGAAATGCCATCAAGAAGCTATACGGTCATCACGAGCATGGACTACATCACAAGATCTCGGCCAGGGAAGACACAGAGAAGAGCCAAGATGCTATCGAAGCAGCCCTCCAATGCGGTCGTTGGGGTCCGGCGACCCCAAGTCCTTTGTTTCTCCAAGCATTCGCCGACTCACTCCAATGCCTCAACGAGGACCCAATGGCAGGTGTTGTTTCGCCGCCGTTGATGGGTTCTCATGGAACTATGCCACTCACAGTCATTGCACCACTTGCAGATGTCATGCGACACTGCTCGAATCTCATCGTGCGGGCGGAGAAGGAAGTTTTCTTCATCACATGTTCCTGGGCACCATCAGTAGCTCAAGCTCTCATCAAAGATTCTCTGATTGAACTCTCGAAGCGAGCCGGAAAGACAGGGAGACGAGTGGTCGCTAAGATCATGTATGATAAGCCAGGACCATGCAACGCTATAAACCCACATCAGTTTGTCAAACCAAAGACATACACCTCAAAGACGATCGACTTACCTTCTCCCGAAGAAATACCAAATGTCAATCTGGAGGTAGTCAGCCTGCATCGAATATTCTTAGGCACCCTGCACGCCAAGTTCTGCGTCGTGGATCGCAAGATCGCTGCCGTTATGAGTAACAACACCGAAGACAACGATAACCTGGAGATGATGGTCCATGTCGAAGGGCCAATAGTTGATAGCATATACGATACTGCTCTGATAACCTGGCAAAATGCCCTTCACCCAGAACTTCCATCTCTCCAGACACCTGCAACAGAGGGCGGTTTGCATACCTCTAACGACAGTTCCACAACGAGGGAAGACGAAGCCTCGCATCTAAGAGACTTTACCACTATACAAGCTGATAATGAGCAACCCCTACCGGAGCATTTCCCAGATCGCCCTCACTACGACGACGACATAGAGGGAGAGGTCAGGCGTATGCAGTCATGTTATGCCCTGAAAGAAGGCGAATCGCGTCTTCAGGCAGCAAATCGCCAGCTCAACCTTGCAGTCGAGCATCCAATCAACCCTACGGGACCTGAGATTGACGCAGGAGACGAAATGACTCCATACATCTCGACGATCGGCGACGGAAAGCTAGTTCCGATGGCGCTTGTATCTCGACCGCCATACGGGGCAATCGACTCAAAAAGCGTGCATGTGCCCCAAAACGAAGCATGGCTATCGTTGATCAGGAATGCCAAACACAGCATCTTCATTCAGACTCCGGACCTCAATGCTGCTCCATTGATTCCAGCCCTCAAGGAAGCGCTGAAGAGAGGAGTAGAAGTCACATACTATGTGTGTTTTGGCTACAACGATCCGGGAGAAATGATCCCCGGGCAAGGCGGAACAAATGACCAAATCGCCCAAAGCCTCGTCTCATCCCTCACCAAAGATGGTCCTGAGCGCAAGCTGTTACAAATCTACAATTACGTCGGAAAGGACCAAGACCATCCCATCCATCACTCCTTCAAAGCTCGGTCCTGTCATATCAAGCTTCTGATCGTCGATGGCAGTGTCGGAATCCAAGGAAGTGGTAATCAAGACACTCAGTCCTGGTTTCACAGTCAGGAGATCAATCTCATGGTTGATAGTGTGGAGATATGTCATAAATGGAGAGAATGTATTGATAGGAACCAAAACACAAAAAGGTTTGGTAAGGTTGCTGAAGATGGCATTTGGAGGGATGCTGAGGGGAAGCCTGGAAAAGGGTATATGGGAAATCCAGGAACTGTGATGGGCTTAGTTAAAGGTGTTTATGGTATGATAATGAAGATGAAAGGTGCAGGGGGCTTCTAGTAGATGCTTTCGAGAATTGCAATATTTATATAATATGGGATCTTATGCCTGACGTCACTTTGGAAGGATTCACAAGATGCTGACTGAGGATGGGTTTGTCTGTCATGCCACTGAGGAATACAAAAGATGGGAGGTTTAAGATACAGTAAAACGGGCACGTCATTCTATAGTCTAGAAACATATCTTAACTTTCAGTGAATACTTGGTAGGCCTGATTGAGGAACCCGCATTTATTTATTCGCACGGCCAGTGACTCATGTCAACTCTTGCCCCTGTTCAAATCAGCCAATCACTGAATCTTATGCTTTGTATCAATTGGCGATGATCGCTGACCCCGCAGCTTATAAGGAGACGTCACGTCTTCTATGTATCCGTTCCTCTACTTGAAAATTTGTTGGCTTGATATGTCTCGTTCAGGCGTCATAAGCTTTAGGCATCAATCAACTCCTGCAACTACATCGAAAATGTCATCCGCAGTAGACATTCAATCACTCCCTTCCGAAGTTCTAAGGAACATTCTTTTCTTCGTGCGCAACGAGAGAAATGGCCGAGTCTCGATCAAAGAGTGTCGCTTGGTTTCGCACTGCCTCAACAATGCTGCATCACCATTGCTACTTACCGAAGTTTCCGTTAGCCTTACCTCGGAATCTTTCACTCGATTAGAAGATATTTGCCATCACCCAATTTTCAGCAAGTCGGTGCAAAGCGTCAGCATAGTGACGTCTTACTACGAAAGCGAGTTGGCCTACAATAGGCCACTGTTCATGCTCGAGGCCAAGGCCAGACTGCTTCGACATGTAGAAACCATGGAACGGTCGAGATACTACCGAAATAAATATCCTCATACGCAAGAACAATTCCGGTGGCTGTCAAACATGGCTTGGAGAACAGAACCTGAATTTGAACAGCTTTTCAGTGACCAAGTTGACGAAGAATCACCCACACCTACACAAAGGCTATTCCTCAAGCTCTATGATCTATACAAAGAACTGCACAATGACCAACAACAGCTTCGAGAAGGCCAAAACCACATCACTCGGTTATGCGCCGCTTTAAGTTCCTTATCCAACCTGGTATCCTTGGAGCTTAATGATGTCAGAAATAATGGAGGTCTGGAGCACTTGGATGCTGCTGACTTTGGCCATACTGGATATGATCATACAATACTGCAACATTTCAGTCCTATCTTGCGCAAGTCAAGGTGGTGTGGCTCCTACAAGACGATTCACAATGCGACTCCACCCGTTGAGATGATCGGAACATTGTGCTCTGAACTTGCAGACAAAGGACTAAGACCAAGGATAATTCGTCTCCGCTTGGTCCCTCCCCCTAGCATGCAAGCCTGGCAACCATCGCTATTGCAGCAGACTGGACTAAAGAACCTGGTCTCTCAAACCACGAAACTAACATTATATGTGGATTTCCAGGTACGGAGCTATGAGCTTAAGGAAAATCCTAGGCACGAGATGCTTGTGCTTTGCTCTATTACTCAGTCATTTTTGAGCGCACCTCATCTCGGGGATATGCATGTTGAGTTTATTGGCTATCCTCCGCTTGATAGGAGGCCGACTGTCTCTCTAGATGATATCCTGCCTGCCAACGTTTTATGGCCACGGCTTCGGTCTCTGAGCCTACACAATCAACCTTTCACAGTAAAGGAGCTGAGGTCCTTGGTCACTCGACACTCGGAGGCTCTGCGAAACTTGGACTTGCAAGCTTGCTGGTTGCTTGAAGGTAGCTGGGATGATATCAAGGAGGTTGTTGAAGATCAACAGTACCTGGAGAAAAGTAGTATTAAATACCCATCAGGTGGAAACTAGAACTAGACCACTAAATAGATACTTCCTGGTATACTATTTACTGGCGCTGGGATTGGTTCCATCCGGCTACTTAGGGATAGCTGGCATGTTCTCTTTTGTTTATATTCTGGACCCCCTCTGTAGTATCTGCATGGATACTTGATTTGCAAGGTTATGTGACATTAATATTAACACAGGAATCCAACGCAAGAGTGACATTCATCTGTCCTAGTATCTATGAACAGAAGGGATCCGTGAGCCTATCATCGAGAGCAGGTTTAAATCTTAGCTTGGGTTCTCTCTTTGGCCAGTTGTGCACGGAATTGCTTGGTCAGTTGCCTGACCGCCAAGTCCAACAGAACATCCTCGCTTCCTCCAGGAATCCTGGCTCCAGGAACTTCTCGATAAATCTCTGTGTCATTTGTATCAGCTCCCTGTCTCATTGGAAAAGTATCTGCTGAATGACTTACTCTCGGCAATCTCACCCTTGCCCGTACGCGTATATCCGTTGCCGCCGAACAACAGAACAGCGCATCTTGCACACTCGTCAAGAACAATGCCAGCGTTGGCTTTGCACAGAGCGGTCAGACCACCGAGTTCTTGGTCTGCTGCTTCCTTTGGCATCTTGGAGAGCTGGTATGCGAATGACTCTACCCAGGACCATTGCGATTCCAGGATTGCACCACATTTAGCGAGTCGGTGACGTACCACGGGCTGTTCTATGAGAGTCTTGACAAAGTCAGCCGTGAACTGCATCAGTCCATCTTCTGGACCTACCTTATTGAATGCCTTGCGTTGAAGGCAATATGCGAAGGCACTGCTCAGGGCAACTCGAGCCTGACGGGTAACACCAACAGAGATGAACATACGCTCGTGGTTAAAGTTATGCATGATGTACTTCATGCCCTCGTTCTCACGCCCGATCAGGTTTTCCCGTGGGACTCTCACATCATCGAGTTCGATGAAGGAAGTTCCAGCCACAATCTGCCCTGCAACTTTAAGTCGTCTCCTTGTCACGCCAGGATGGTCCTTGAGTGGGACTAAGATTAAAGAAATGCCCCTTCCTCCAGAGTTTTCCTCACCAGTTCGGACTGCCATGCTAGCATAATCTGCCATCATTCCATTGGTAATCCACTTTTTGGACCCGTTAATGATATATTCGTTGCCACTCAGAGTAGCCGTCGTGGTGATGTTGGCGACGTCAGAACCAGCGCTAGGGATGAGATCAGTAAAGGTCTCATAGAGTGATATCTTGAACCCACTCTGGCTCCGTAATAGCAATACAGATTCTCTTTCGCCCGGTTAAGAGATCAGGGAGAAATCTTTCTTGAAGCTGAGGGTCTGCATAATGCAACAGAGGGGGTATACCAAAAGCAACGCCAGTCGTGATGGAGCCAGGTGGTCCAGCAAGGCCGGAGCGGCTCATCTAGTTTTCAATCCAGTCAGCATCGCGATTGATAATCCACCCGTGTGGTGCCATACCTCATCTGCATATATCATCGTATGCAAAGTGTCCCATTCCTCAACAGGGACCTGGCCGGGCATGTGAGTTATGCCTAGCTTTCGAAGCCATTCTATAGGTAAAGGCGCTGGCAAAGATGGCAGGATAAAGTTACCCTTTGCAAAGACCTCAAATAAATTGGATGGCACCTCCTCTGCTGTTTCCCAGTCCAGGGCATTCTTGTTGAGGTTCTCATCGATGAATTCGCGACAAGCAGCCTGGAATCTGCGATGTGACGCGTTGAAGTACGGCGAAGGGGCGCCTCTGAGCCACGGCGGGTCGGCGAATGGGACTTGGTGTACGGCAGGAGGCATTTTGGAGTTGGTTTTGAAGACAGCAAGAGTCTTACAACAGTTGGGATAAGCTATACTTACTGAATTGTAACTTGTATCCATATATGAACAACATTCCAAGGCTCAACCTCAGAGGCGGGGTTTTCCTATTGAGGAAACATCCTCGGCATAATTGTCTGGACTACCCCAAGCCAGCCGATGCATTTCCCTACCCACTCAAGGGTCTCATTCCGGGTCTGATCAACATGAACGCGCCAAATGTCAAAGCGTGGACCAGGACTGAAAACCATTTCAATTAATTGCTGGCACGAGGAAGCTTAAATGGCGTTTTGGCATTTGTCAGTGTCTCGACTCCAATAAATAGTGGATGTCCACTAATCCCCGCTGGACGCTGACTCAGTAATTCCTTCTTAGTAAAAGGCATTCTGTGACCCAAATTAAACGCCAGTGCATTATAAGCTGGCTCCAACACTGCTCAAGTTAGCGGTCTAGTTAATATTCTCAATGATGGTATAGACACTAACTTGGATTCATAGTGTCGGGAATAGTGCCATTGCACAGCCACTTAGGAATGGGCTTCTGTTTTGAATCCAATGCAGTATGTAACTCGAGGGCCGCCTTGACACGCGCACCAACGTCTGTGGATCTCCACACATCCATACCTTGAATACGCAGCGTCTCGGCGATGTGAGAGATGGATGAGATGCCAAAGCTGGTATGGGCAAAATCTCGGCAGGTCTCCTGCGTGATGCCACTAATTGGGAAGGTTTGTTGATTTTGCCAGTATTTGATAATCTCTGCGGTGGTGTTGATCCGACCACGGCCTTGCACGGGATACTCCCCATCAGAGGTCAGGTAGATGTACGCGGGAACCCGGCTGGAAAATAACCCCAAGGACTTTTCGTATAGAGCTGCATCTTCAAGGAAGACGGCAGCCCCTATGCAAGACTCAATCATCACTACGAGCATCAGCAGATCCGCCAGTAACAATAGTATAGAAGAAGTGAACCCACCTAGTTCCCAGTTTCCATTCTTCTGCGGGGCACCGTTCTCGATGAGGGGGATGTAAGCGTGTCGAAGCATGTCAGAGAACGTCTTGATACTCTTCTTGGACCAGTGTTTATAGCTCGAACGCATGATTTCACCTGCACGTACCCAATTAGCGGCCGACCAGGCCGCCTGCAGTAGCGCGTTGCTGTTGTTGTGACCTTGGATCGTGCTAGACCAGGCATCCATATAGTAGACGGATTTCTCAGCGTAGTGCTTTTCCTTCGTAATCCACCATGCCAATGCGTTCATGTATGCGGCCATGGAATCATCGCGCTCCTGATAACACCCAATGTTGGGCGTCGATGTCGGTCCACACTCAACCGTCTCATATGGCTCGGCCGTTCGTGTAGGCGAGATATACGACATGTTAAGCATAGAGTCCACTGCCTCAGTCCAAGGATTTTCCTTAGCCTTGATCCTCTTGGCAATGTAGTCGAGCTGCGGCCCGGAAACGAAAACTCCTGGATGAACCCATGTCTTGGGCGCGTTGGTTGGAATTGGACGATAAGGAGAGGAGTTACTATCACTTGCCGCATGTACAGGTTTTAGGGCAAAGGAAGCTTCTAAGCCAAGGAACAGGAATTGAAGCTTCATCTTGTCGGTGAAAGTAAAAATAATTACTCTGCTAGATTGGTGGATGGTAGCTGTCTTACCCCGCATTAGAGTCAGATTTTATTTTTAGAATAACAGTTTCCACCAACAATGTGCTTTTGAAGACTTTCCACCAATTAGCCACCCCCCTTTGTTCTTCTCAATCACTCCTCAGTTCTGGCCTTTAAATATATTACTTATTGAAATCCTATTTACAGCAAAATAACTACCTGCAGTTTCCATAAAGGATCACAGATCAAATCATGAAACGCTAATCATACAGTGGAAGTTATGTTTAACTGTAGAAATTGAATTAAATAGAGTAAAACCCCTTCCTGTTCCAGAATGCAATATACCGCTTGATTATATCCGGGCTCAGTGTAACATAATGAATCCCGCTACCCGCAAGAGCCTTGATAGCATTCCTCGAGTCATAGATCGGAGAATACTGGCTCACCTCAAGTCTTGTAAAATTGCCCAGGACCTTTTCTTCCAGCAGCGGCATGACAGGTGCAAGAGGATCATCAGGAAGTATCTTTTCAGATAATTGTGCAATCCAGTCAGGATAGTTTGTGAGTTCCACTTTGTGTCCTGCTTGACAGATAAGAGAGCAAGTCTTGTTCACAGACACTGACTCTTCAATCTGTGGCGCAACAAGGCAATATGACTTGCCGACGTTCTTTGTTGAGCGTGAAATGTGTAACATAGCCTTGACAACATAGTCAACTGTAACATACGCCAGATCGAGATCGATCTTGAGCCATGCACCAAGTTTGATGCAGCTGGAAATAAGTCGTGACACAAGGTCGTTGGGATTGCTGGCCCCCGTTACAGAGTGGCCAATGATAAAGCCGGGCCGATAAACAATGATTGGAAAGCCACGATCTCTCATGCGTCGAACCAATCCCTCAGCCGTCCACTGGCTCTGAGAGTAGCCCACATCATATCTCACGCCTTGAATATGGGGACCGAGAGGTCCGTCTTCTAGGACCCTCTTGGTCCCTAGGAAATATCCTGTCTGACCCCATGTATCGATGCTAGACACGTAGTGAAATGTCTTGCGTCGCCCTCGGGCAGCAAGACGGAGCATGTTCCGGGTCCCAAGGATGTTGGTATCGTAGTGCTCATGATATGAGTCGCAGAAATTGATCTTGGCAGCGAGGTGAAATATGGCGCTGGACCAATTGGCAAGCCAGTCAAACTTGGCTGATCCCAGACCGAGATCTCGACAAGTGATATCCCCTGGCAATACCATGATCTTGGTTGCCAAAGAAAAGTCGTCAGGCCACAGATCGTATTTTCGCATGTTAGCTTGCAGGCGACGAGCAGCCTCGGCCTCTGTTTGGCCACGAACTAGGCAAGCGACCTGTTTAACACTTGGGTGACGCAGAAGCTCGTCGAGTAGAAAAGCACCAACGAAACCAGTCGCACCAGTCAAGAAGATTTTACCTTCATCTGGGTCTTCCCAGTTTGGGGTCTCTTCGATATCATCCACCATGTCGACGTCCTTGATCCACTTATCCGCATCATTAGGTGCAGTGATGGACTCTGCATCACTCTCGAGAAAGTGAAGCAAACTTGTAAAGCGCGAGTGGCAGTACAGATCATGCATGGAGATGAGGCGCCCTAAATGCTTCTTGATGCGAGCGATAAGGGCAGCGTTTTGGAGTGAGGTGGCTCCAAGGGCCATGAAGTCGTCATCGTCATTGACAGACGAAACGGCCAGTATGTGCTCCCACATAGCCTTCAGTGTAGCCTTTGTTGATGAAACGGAATCATTCCCATTTGTGAGTATCGAACTGGGGATGTTTGGTCCCCCTTCAGGGAAGCTCTCCGAAAAGGCACGACGATCAATCTTGCCTCTTGAGTCCACAGCGAGATGTTCAACGAGTTCAGATCTATCAGGACCATGTAATGCGGGAGTGTGCTCCGGGCAAGCGATACCAGGTCTTGCGATTTGGTAGTGGCTTTGTCATATGGCACGACAAACGCGACTAGAACCGCAACACCATCTGGGGATGGCCGATTCACGACAATGACAGATTGAACAAGTTGGCTTTCGAGGAGACTTCTTTCGATCTCTTCAAGTTCTACTCGAAAACTTCCGTGCTTCAATTGGTAGTCTCTGCGACCAATGAAATCGAGGCCGCCGCCGTCATCTCTCCATTCGGCCACGTCCCCAGTTCGGTAATACCGTCTGCGAGAATCGCCGCCATCATTCTGCGCGTGGCCGATAGCTCCATTGATTACCGGGATGTTGAATTCGATAAACATTGACTCATCATGAAGTTGCTGATTCAGATAGCCTTGTGTTTGTTGAGGCCCAGCGATGCAGATCTCGCCTCGCTGCTTGGTATCGTGAATGACCTGCTGAGATTGGCCCATGAGGACGATCTTCATTTGACCAACGGAATGGCCAATACCGATCCGGTCACGCAATGTCTCTCTCAAATCAACCTCTTGCATTGTCGCAAGGGTTGTGCACTCAGTCGGGCCACACGTGTTCCAAAGATGCTGTGGAGGGCTCTGCTCAAGAACGGCGCGCATGGCTGTCTTATTGGCAACATCGCCTGCACTGAGCAGATGTCGAAGACAGTGAAAGGAGTCGGGCGAGGACTTGGCAACAATATGGAAAAGAGCGGCAGGCATAATCATGATAGAAATCCTTTGACTTTCGAGATAACTCTTTAGCGCAGTAGAATCAACTACTATCACTTTTGGGATGATGATGATAGTGGCACCGCTGAGGAGAGTGACCCAGACATCGAAGAGGCTCAGGTCGAAGCCAAGGTCGTTGAAAGCAGCCACCCGATCTTCGGGGTTCAGCGGTGTCACTGAGATACTGGTTGCCAAATGCATTATAGCAGAGCTGCTGATCTGCACACCCTTAGGCTTGCCAGTTGAGCCAGAGGTATACAGTATGTGCGTACGACGTGATCCTCTCCATGAGGGACCAAGGTCAATTGCATCAGCGGATGGTTCCGAGGCTGGTGCATCACTGACATGGAGAAGAGTGATACCTTCGGAATGAAAGGTTGAATTCTTGTCGCAAATGACATACTGAGCATTGGCATCACTCAGCATGCTTGCAATGCGAGGAATTGGTGCTGTTGGTGAGATTGGAACACAAGTTCCACCGGCGAACAGAATGGCTAAATGCGCAATAACCTGATGATGATTAACATCGAACAAGATCCCTACAGCTTCGCCATGTTTGACGCCTCGTTCCTGTAGGAAGCGTGCAATCGTTTTGGCGGAGTTGACGAGTTCGCCATAAGAGATAGAACGAGCTCCCTCAACAACAGCAATGGCTTCCGGAGCCGTGGTGCTGCAGGAAATAATCTTGTTCTCCATTGCTAGGATTCACACGAACGGTAATGAATTTTGAAAGATGTAAAAAGTATTCTAGGTTGATCTTTGTCCCTGTTCAACCACTCGTTAATGCCGCGTCTTGAAGTTCTTATTCTTTGCTACCAGACATAAGAGAGACTGCCACAGATCCATAGCATGGTACTGCAGGCGGGGTTAGAGCTTCTTACTCTGGTTGTTGGTCGTTGGTCATAGACAAACAAAAAGCTGCATGACGAGGAACTAATGCAGCGCTAAAGCAGTTTGGCAGCCTTAACTCCCATTATACGGTTAGTGGTGACTTGTTGTCAATTATAAACAAACACAAACCTGCAGCAGACTTCGTCAATGTGACCCTGAAAGTGAACTGGCAAGCTCTGAGTGCTCACAAGCGGGCGGCAACGATAGCGGTTTGACGGCACACTCAATGGCGAGATTATGTAACGCAGGCTAATCATACCCTACAAGGAAAGGTGGCTCGCCATATGTGATATGTCGAAACAAATACCACGCCCAACCCGACGGAGTCAATAGTGCCATGGGATATCCTGCGAGAGATCTTCGTGTTCCCACACAGCGTCGCACAGCGCTCTCACCGATAGACTTGATGGCGTCTCGAGATGCCTTGCGAGAGATGTTGGTGTATCTTACACAGGACATAGACCGCTGGCTTTGCAGCTTTCTGGAAATTCCCGCAGGAGAGTCTATTGTTCTCGAACAGCGCCACTTACAATGGGCTATGTGCTGTCAATATTATGGTACGATGTTGGCAGAACAATGCCTTCTTCTCCTTCTAGTCGACTTGGCAAGCATTGTGTTTGCAATCTTTTGGCCGCGAGGAATCAACCAGGTTACTTATCGGAAACCTCACCGCCAGATCCTGCAATAGCAAGGTGTTTTATGTTCGGAAGAAGGCAAGCCATCGAAGCAAGCCCTCAAAATATCAACCTTAGTTTTTGTCGCTCTCCAATTGCCTTAACATCAATTGATCCGCCCAAGCTACCTGCTTCGCTACATTAGGCAAATTTCTCTTGATTTTCATCCTTAATTCCTTTCTGAAACTCTCAGAAGCGTGTACACCATGTCGAAGCCAGATGCACTTCAACGTAACCTGCAACTAATCCTCAGGGATAGGCAGAGAAGAGGTTGGCAGCTTGAGCCACCGGCCCCAGGCCGTCTGACCGACATGGGAGACTTTGGCTCAAATAACACCTTGTCCTTATCCTCGTCTGGCCTCTTAGGGAAGGAATTTCTCAGGGAGCTCGGGAAGTATCCCAATTTTATCCTTGGTGGAAGAGCGTCACGTTGGGGTGAAGGGTCAACCGATTACCTTTTCCAACTGGAAGAGCATATTGCCAAGTTTCATAAAGCAGACAGTGCCTTGTTCTTCAATACTGGCTACGAAGCAAATGTTGCTGTCTTTTCAACACTCGACCAACCGAATGATGTGGTACTGTATGATAGCCTCGTCCATGCAAGTATCCGAGAAGGAATGTATAGGAGCCGCGCAACTGCTCTTCCTTTTGCCCACAACGATCTGACAAGTCTACGTCAACGCTTGCTGGACACCAAGCTTCAGTATGAAGGAGTCAGAGCAGGCCTTGCTCCCGTGTTTATTGCACTTGAGTCTTTCTATAGCATGGACGGCGATGTGGCGCCCGTTCAGGCAATCGTCAAAGAGGTGAAGGAGCAGCTTCTCAACGGAAATGCTGTATTTGTGGTCGACGAGGCACATTCGACGGGATTGGTAGGCCCCCAAGGGTCAGGCCTGGTGTCATATTTGGGGTTGGAGAAAGACTTCTCTATTCGGGTTCATACCTTCGGTAAAGCACATGGTGCTTCTGGTGGTAAGCTCCAAGTCCGGCTGTAACACCAATTGACTATAAAGTACTCACTTCGAGTCATAGCTGTTGTTTTGGCCAGCCAAGTATGCAAGCAAACTCTACTTAGCTGCGTACGTGGTCTTATCTTTTCCACGGCACCAACCTTCACCACGCTGGCGGCAATCAAAGCTCGGTATAGCATTTTGGCAAGTATTGAAGGGAAAAGAGTATGTTGCAACTCCGTTCACCTCACGCATCTCTGCTAATATGGACATCTCAGAGACGAGAGCTAGTGCAATCTAACATTAATTCTTTCTACAATGCTGTCGGCAGCCATGCAGCATGGCCAAGCTGCCAGAACGCCGGTATCATCTCCATTCCAATGAAGCCTGCATACGATACTCTCAAATCACCTTCATCCCCGTCATTGCTCCTTACGGCGGAGCGGCATTTCTAGGACAGTTTCTAAGCAAAGCAAAGTTTCGTGTTCTTGTTGTTCATTTCCCCGTAGTGCCCAAGGACAAGGAGCGAGTCAGGATCAATTTGCACGCAGATCACACGTCTGATCAGATTCTATCCCTAGTTGACCTGATCCTCGAGTGGACTCAGTCACGCCGAAAGGTTGGTATACCTCTGTCCCATCTCTAATAGACTACATTCAAAAACCCTCTGGAATTGTCTAAGCCTCCACTCGCATAGCATTAGGGTGCCTAGTGATTGATCCTTGGTGTTTTGGTATCTGATCGCATTTGCAGGAAGGCTGGCGAAGATCAACTCTAATGACACCATGCGGCCTGGTAGTACGATGCTGTTCGACAGCGTCTTTAGAAGAGCGAAAGAAATGCCCGTCAAGCTCGTTTACTGATACTGGATCTTCTCAAGTTTATGACTTACGGGCACAAGTGTCGCATTTATAATCTGGCTAAACGGATAAAGGAGTATACATAAAGCACGTTTTCCTATCTTAGTTTGGACATATCTGCTACTCTGAGTTTATCATCGAAACAGGAGTGACGAGTTCTAGTAATTTAACCCTTTCTTGTTCATTACCTGTATTCGCAGCCTGAAATTTAACCTCATAGGCGGCAGTTATCCCCACAGTATAGCATTACAGCCACTTGCCCAGTTTAATAATTAGTAACTTATTTACATATGCTGAAAGGCATTGTGTGCTGAGGAATGTAAAATCCATCGCCATCGGAGATTTAATTAATAGTAAAGGGATTGACATAACATAATTTAAAAATACCAGTTTATAGTTAATTACTAGCATTCCTACTCAATTCCAGCTACTGAAGTAAGACACATATAGAGCTTACCACGGCACAAAGTGGAGCAACCATGGCTCTGACTAATGTATATGCCGATGAACTGAAATGTTGATTAATTAGGTCTTTATAAAATTGGCAGTGTATATTGTAAGGTTAACATAGGCTCGCACCTCAAGCTTAAATAGTATAAAGACCTCCTAAGCTAACAATTAATTCCTAGCAAAAGGAGTAAAATCGATAAAGTTACTTAATATTACTATTACTTCTTTCTGTAATAGCTCTGGGTTTCAAGATGCTAAGTCCAATACCAAATAGCATATCCGACCTAGTTTGCCTCCAGCAAGAAACGCGGACGCCACGGGACAAGTTTCATCCTGTACTCGAACACGATCCGCATGATATAGAATGCATCTCAACAACTTATCTACCGACGATGCTGTTACTTAAAGAGGAGCGACATACCAACAATGGATCGACGACCAAAGTGGCAATAGATGCCCAGCTTCACGCCACGTGCACATCCCTCATTACCCAGCGCCGAAACGTGATAAATGAACTCATCAATACGGAAAGAACTTTCACCAGAGATATGAGGATTCTGCTACATGTCTATAAAGAGACTGCAGATGCTTGCCCTGCGCTAGACTTCGAGGCAATACAGCTGATTTTCCGTAACATCGATGACATCGTTTCAGTTCACACGTCCTTTCAATCAGAACTTGAGAAGTCTGCAGCGAATGTGCATAATCAGCATCACGAGAAGCCTTCTGTAGGCAATAAGAGTATCCCTACGACAAACGTCAATCGAAACACTTTAGTACAAGTCAGTGAAGTTGAGGATAGAAGGACATGGATCGGGCGTGCCTTTATGCTCAATATCGACAGCATAAGTATGGTCGCTGAGAGGTTCTTGAGAAAAGGCAAAGAGGTTATGGAGTATTTGGTGGCCATTCGAAAGTATCCCGCTGTTGTTTACTGGATGGAGCAGTGCAGGGAGGTGACAAAGCACCTTACGCATGCCTGGGATCTTGGATCACTATTGATCAAGCCTTTGCAGAGAATAACGAGGTATCCGATGCTCATAACGGAATTATTGCGGCATACGCCTCAAGACTATCCGGATGGGAAAGACTTGCTTGAGGCTCGGGAGCGTTTGAACGCTTTGCTCTTCCGGGTTAACACGACGACGAAACTGTTCCCAGCGACACCAAGGCCAATAATTGAAACATATGCCGGCTCCATGGCCAAACCTGGTGTCAAACGAATGCTAAGGAAGTCGATGTCTAAGATGCGACTGTGGAGTCACCGCCTGAGTAGGAATCAGAATCGTGTAGACGACCACCGGAGTTGCAGTGCCCCACTGGATGATGGTAAAGATGAACGAGGTCCCAGTACTGCGCACGAAATGCCCTCGAGTAACCCGTTTAGCCCGGCCAAGGGTGATCACGAATTCCTTTACACATGGCACTTGTCTCGATCAGCGCCCGATTTACTCACAAAGACGAGCAAGTGAAAGAACAGCCAACACATTGACTGCAGCCCTCTCGGTGATAGGTTGGCTTTCATACAGAGCTATCCTCCAGAAGACGGCTAGATATTGTCGGAAACATGGTCTTGGGTTTTCCGGATTTTGAATTATGCTGCTTGCGGAAGAGGCTCTTTCTATAGATAATATTACTATGATTATTTACTTGAGGCTAAACAATACAAAACTTCTTCATTACAGACACTGGCTTGTCTCTTACATCTTATCCCATCATAATGCCGTGAATGTAAGAATCACCAATAAGTTGGTACGTTGATTCCCCTGCCGGACGTAGAATGTATGGAACCGGTGCGCCTGGAAGGATGCAAATAACATCACCAGGTATCACCGATCTCGGCCCAAGTCCAATATACCCATTTTCTGTTTCAAAAATGTCCCATTCATCCTTTTTCCATAAAAGGTTCTTGTACAGTGAATCCCATTTCTTTTTCTCCGGATCGAATGGGTTCCAGTCAAAGCCGGGCCCGATCAACACGGCCTCCATCATAGACACAGGATCCTGATGCACTTGATTCCTCCGACCTGCAGTTAGCACTTCCAAGAGGACAGTCCCATAGCATTGTCTGGTATGAGTATAGAAACCTATATATCCTAGTTTCTTCATCTGCTCTTCAAACAAAGCTTCCATATCAACCATCGTTCTTGGCTCGGGACCCCATGCATCAAATGGAGTTCCGTCAATACGTTTCACAACGTCTAAAAGCATCCCGGAAAACGTAACTGTACCATTTAATGCGTCTATACGAATATGGCCGACCAGAGCTGCTCCGCATTCAAAAGATTGTATTCTGGCAATACCTCCACGCCATGGTAGACTCCAATCTGGAACCCACGAAGGCAATTGAATGGTTGTATACTTTGGCTGAGATGCGGACAAGACAGCTGGACCATATCGCAGCAAGAGTTTGATCGCGACAATATTATAGAGTTCATCGACAGATATTGAATAACCAGGTGAAATCTGAAACATTTCTGCGTCTCTGCTCAACCCAAGGAAGGCATAAACCTTGTCACGTGGGTCTGTTGCTTTCAAGTCCCTTCGAAGGCTTAGAAGTTGAAATAGGTCGAGGGTAAATTGCGACCCTTCAGGGCTGACACCACCGTTCCTCAGGCTTCCTTCTCTAGTTTGAGAACTTTCTTGCATACCTTGGATAAGCTTTTGGAAACTGTGTCTTATCGCTATGGTATTCCTGGCCGTCTTTTGGTTTCTTGTCTCGACTGTTGAGTACAAACAAATAAATTTGGTAAGGTCGATAAATTCGTTGAAGACGACTTGGAACCGCCCGCATATAAGCATTAGATGCGCTGAAACAGAAGTTTCTTGTGTGATCCAGCTCCGGGAGAAGTATTCGTGGTCCCAGAGAGTTCCTACAGAGGCGAGGGTAGTATCGTCAAACATGATTCGAGGCGGTCCTGGTATCTCTGTTGCTCAAGTTGGATATGGGTTAAGGCATCATATAAGTTTCGGCCAATATGCATAGTTTGTCCGTCAGCAGTTATGGCCACAGGGATGCTTGGATCACCCCATACATAGGACAAAGCTTCGTAACTGGGGGCATTCCGATGTGTAAAGGTCAATATCGAAATATCCAATTTGCGGCCAAGTGAAGCGAGCCTAGTAGGAGGAAGTTCAATTAGTCGAATGTCATCGTCATTTCGCAGGGGCTTGTAGCTATACATAGTCGGCGAAACTTCGAAAGACAGGTGTACTGCCTTTTCTTTGCAGTTACGATAACGGATTAAAGATGATGACTCTTTACGAAAGAAAGGTTGACTGTAGGCCACCGTTGTATTGATTAGGGTAAATAATAGAAATTTCACTGCAAGTTTAATGTCTGTGAGCCTTACTTTACGCCTTACCATTTTTGTAGTCGCCGGCGACCCTTGAAGAGAAGTAAATAAGCGCCTCGCAATTGTAATTTAAACCATTGTAGTTGTTGGTTGTCAATATGGCAGGGGATCTGAGCGCGCAAGGCTCTCCTTCGCAGGCAAAAGCAAGCAAAGGCGTGGGTCTCGGGTACCTTGGAAGAATGGTTATACCTGAAAACGCAACTGCAAGACAGTCGAAGATCGTAATTATAACCGTTGATTGCTGACTTAGCCAAGCTTCATACGACCGCTGTCACATAGCCGTGCTTTACCGAGCAATATTTTATGCAAATTCAAGGGAAGCTGAGAATCCACTGAAAAATGGGATCTCCGGTCACGTGGCCGGCTGCGATACGATCTCCCCGGTACAAGCTCAATTCATCCATAACGGGGACAAAGCACCGGCAAAACCTACCGAGATAGGTGCTTGAAATTGATAGGCTATGTACTCTGTAATAGAAAAGTAGTATTCCTAGAAATCGGGTAATAAAAAGCGATCAAGCGAGAGCCAGCAACAAACGACTTTTACTAATCGTCTTGAAAAAACAGAAGTTATGGATCCAGTAGAACAACGTTTCAGAACCAACTTGGCAAAGACTTTACCCAGTTTGTCAACCGCCACACAAGCCGTCCACGCAGATGATGTCCTCAACAATGTCGACGACGTGGCACCGCCAATTCACGTTGCCGCAACCTTCCGCTACCCACGAGCCCCAGACCGCATGAGAGAACACCACGAGAGACCTTCGTATCCGGTTCTAGATGTTGGGGAGCACTGCTACTCGAGACAATCCACGCCGGGATTGTCGCGCCTGGAAACTGTCTTGTCCTCTATTCTAGGCCAGCCCTGCATTGCCTACTCTTCTGGCCTTGCAGCATTTCATGCTTTGCTGATCATGCTGAGACCCAAGAGAGTCTCTATTGGTGCTGGATACCACGGATGCCATGGGACCTTGGAGCTCTATGCCCGTTCGTCTGGGACGGAGGTGCTCTCCCTCGACTGTGCCATCGACCAATTAGGTCCAGGCGACTTGATACATCTTGAAACACCTGTCAATCCGACAGGAACAGCCTTTGACATTCAGTATTACGCAGACCGCGCCCATTCTAGGGGTGCCTATCTCAGCGTAGACTCGACGTTTGCGCCTCCTCCACTTCAAGATGCGTTCATTCATGGTGCAGATGTTGTCATGCACTCTGGCACAAAGTACATCGGTGGACATTCCGATCTCCTATGTGGCATCCTAGCGGTCAAGAGTGACAACCCCGGCAACGAATGGCTACAGCTACTTCACCGGGATCGATTATACCTTGGGTCTGTCATGGCAGGTTTCGACAGCTGGCTTGCAACTAGGAGCATCCGCACTCTTGAGATGAGAGTCCTCAAGCAAAGCCAGTCAGCGGAGGCTATCGTCAGTGTATTGAGACTTGGCTTGACAGCGTCCTGTCGGCAACAATCCTTGATAAATCTCAGCGATAAAGAGGTTGAAATCATTCAGAAAGTGGTCAAAGAGATCCACCACGCCAGTCTACAAGATGAAGCTAATATTGAAGGGAGTTGGCTGCAAAAGCAAATGCCCCGAGGATATGGACCTGTATTCTCTCTAACGCTCCACAAGGTGGAATATGCGCGGAACCTTCCGTCCAAGTTGATACTATTCCATCATGCAACCAGCCTCGGCGGTGTCGAAAGCTTGATTGAGTGGAGGACAATGACGGATTCGACAGTGACAAAAGACTTCTTGAGAGTGAGCATTGGCGTCGAGGACCCAGCAGACCTTTTGGCGGATTTACTTCGAGGCATGGAAGCTGTTATGGCTGAGGCAAGTTGAGAGTTGTGTAGTAGTAACGGAATCAACACCAGGCGTCTACGATTCTTTCTCTTGTTCACGTAATGAGACCTGACAGTGCCCTTGGTCCTGCAATGGTTCCATAAATACTTCGTCATACCTAATACCAAGGCCTGCTATTCCAGAGAATCCACAACCTTTCTATCTTCCTTTCTCGGCCAACACTGGAGTGACTACTCCTCGGGTCCTCAAGTATTTCATGCTGTCCTCCACCCTTTGCCGCCCATATGTCAGCTCTAGTGTTGTTGTTGTAATGTCGTTGATTTGTTTACACTCTGCAGAGTATATAAGCTCGTGGGCCTCAGCAACTTGCATAAACCCTACTGATTGGGACGAGCAAATCTCCAGCCATTCGGTAGAACTTGTAGCTTCCCATACTCCAATACGGGTGGTGAACATCATGCCGCCTGGGCATGGGACCTCCCTTCCACGGTTGACAAAGCCGAACATCCCGAGCATTGTAGACATGACATTCCAAGTCCGACGAACAGTCTCGGAAACGATCCAAGAGTGCCAGAGCAATTCGATTAAGTCTTTGCTGTAATGCCTTCCGGGCTCTGGGATGCAAGGATATCTTGCACTCCGAACGGAACTGTGGTTGCCGCTACTGAAGCCATCTCTTTAGCCCATGCCAGTAGGAGGTCATTCCGGCTTTGAACAACTGGGCGTAAGCTGACTTTATCTTCAAATAAGCCCATGAATTGGTATATCAACAGAGCTTGAACCCGTGCGATATGGTCCATCAAGTCAAGGCCGTTGCCATGACCTCAGTCAAAGCCATGCTCATTTAGCAATGCCTGAGAGCGTTCCTCTACCAAACGCATAACCAGCTTCTCATTGTCTGAGGTCTTGTTCAGGAAGCATGAAACGCACATGTACGCATCTTGGATGCTTCTCGGGGACCTCAAGCTGTACAGTTGACGATGAATGAAGGGATTGCTCCCTGTCTGCACCCACTCAGTCAGCCAGCCACGAACCTTCCCAACATAACCGTCCAAGTCAAAGGAGGAGTAGGCATCCATTACGAGTCTATCCGAGTGGACGGTGTCCCAAGTACGAATAGAAGTGAACCAGCTCGAGAGTTGCGCATGAGTCGTTTCTTCATCCAGCAAAAGCAGTGGATCCAAGCCGCGCAGAGCCGTTTCCGCATCCAATCTTGGAGGCGTATGATCTTCTGGTGAGAATTCTAGGGGTTTATCGGGTACAAGGACCCAGTGGCTGTACCTTTTCGTCGGGTACTGACAGTCCAAACCTCGGGAACGACAGCGAAGACAGGCGGGGCTCTGGCGTGAGCATTTCCGCTTCGCTTTGACGCATGCCGCGCAAGCCTGCATATGGTGTGACCGGAAAATCGGCTGAGCTATTAGAAATTAGTGACTGCAGCGACCAGTCCTAGAATCATGGGCGAACAAGAAGACGAAGTGCTGTAGACAGGAGGTATCAATAGAGTAGAGTACGAGGCCGTGAATCCCGCAAACTGCCCTGTCCGCCAACAGACCCTAACCGCATCCAGCTGGCGCCCACCTGGTTTAAGGGTAGTATTTTGCGGGTGCTAACCTAAATGGAAATGGGTAAAGTAGATGGGATTTTAGTAATACACATCACAATGTTTAAACGAGATGAAATGGGACTTGTCCACTGCCTAAGGGCGTTCAATACGAGGAGTTTTGTAAACAACTCACGACCTAGGAGCCTAAGGAAGACCCGGGCGAATTTAATAAACATGCGTATCTGTCCCTCCAACAGATATTAATCTGGACACCAACAACACCACCACTATTCTTCTCACTGACTTGAACCACAAAAGCTCACATAGAACGCTCGACGTGCTCTTTTAAACGTCATGGATATCATCGAAACTTCTAGAGCAACTCATGTCACTAAGACAGTGCACAGCGAGCCATATGATGCTATCTCCACTGACAACCCCAAGCTCAGCCAATCTGGCAAGACCATCTTGATCACTGGCGGCGGAACGACAATCGGCAATGGAATTGGGCGCTCTTTCGTACGTGCCGCAGCTGAGACAGTCATTATCTTGGGGCGGCGTCTCGAGGTCCTCCAAGAGGGTGCCAGTCGCCTCGAGCAAGAGGCAAAAGCCGCTGGAATGCACACAAAGATCATGCACCGCCAGCTTGACATCACCGACTTCTCCGCCGTCGATGCATTCTGGAAGCAGCTAGCTGCCGAAGGGATTTCCGTTGATGTGTTCGTTTCGAATGCTGCAGCTTTTCCTCAGCTGAAGCCTTTGTTAGAGTCAGGTGCAAAGAATATGTGGTCGGACCTTAATGCCAATGTCCATGCGCCTATGTATCTGTTGGAGAAGTTCCATGCACAGAATATTGGAAAGCAAAGAGCAAGACAGCCCATTGCATGATCCCAAGTGGCCGTAAAAGCGCTAATATTCCCCTCTAGTTCGTTGTCAACGTCTCTAGTAGCGTGACGCACAGTTATATGCACGCTGTCACCACGCAGCTTGCCGCATACGCATTCAACAAATCATGTGGCACTATGCTCTTCCAAATGGTTGCCAAGGATACACCCGTTGAGGAGATGCAGATCACTTCAATGCACCCTGGCCATATCTGGTCGCCGGAGTGGGTGAAGCTGGGCTTCAAAGATGATGTTGGATTTTATGACAGTCAGTATGGTCAAGCAATATCTTCAACACCCCGTAAAGCTGACAAGTATTGGTCAAAAAGTCGCTCTTCAGGGTAATTTCGCAGTTTGGCTCGCAACCCCGAACGCAGCATTCCTCCATGTAAGTCTCCACTACACATTCATTCTCTCGCTACTAAGGGCCTTTCACTCGCCAAGACTCATAGGGCCGGTTTGTTTGGGCATCTTGGGATATTACTGAGTTGTCCGAGGGACCAATTCGCGATCGCATTGAGGAGGATCCTTATTATCTAAAGATGATCATACGTGGTGCCAACCCATGATGCCTAGATGTGTAGTGTATATCATGCCAGGACTCACGATAAGGCTCACGTCTAGATATAGACTTCTTCATCAGTTACTTTCTATATATATACCAGGCTGTATCTACGTGTATGCGTATGTCATTGGACGAGGCTAGGTAAGACGTGCGTACTAGTAGTGGGATAAGCGCTGGGTGCTACAATCATGTCTTCTGTTAAAGGAATCATAGCTCATACTCCCCTGCACACGCCCCATCTACTACAGCCACGGCAATGTACTGAGACTAAAGGTTTCCTACTTCCCATGTTCCGAAAAAGGGGCCCCCAGAATCTTGAAATTGAAAGAACGGATCATACGCCATATCCAAAGACATAGGCCATGAAGCAAGGGGCGTATGTTGCGTGGAACCTCCACAAGGTTCTGGCATGGAAGAAGATTGAGCTAGAAGATTTGCTTGGGACTCCTGAGTTCCCTGACCAGATCTCGTTCTTCGCCGTCCGGGCTGCGGCGGCAATGCCTGGCCGTTTCCCAAAATCACTTCAACAGTTGGGCTATGGAAGTTATCAATCTCAACAATGTCTTCGCCATCATCGGTGTTGTCCTCTGGGAACAAAGAGCTCCCATCGAAAAGACTTCTTGTCTGGGGAGAACTCGCCGTGCCCCTGTAAGCGCCAGAGTTGTAGAGGAGTATATCCCACATTAAGCGCGTGTTGATCGAGATGGTTCTCGGTGGTGGGACCTCTTGGTCCCTTTCTTGCTCAGGGTCTATTTCGAAAGCCGCCCGTATCAAGGACTGGAGTCTTTCGTGCTGCTCAAAATTAGCGTTCCAGTAAGATACTAATCTATCATGGTCCTACTTACCAGCCATCTACATGAAGGCCAGAGCAGAGCCAGTTCAGCTAAAAATGCGACACATTTCGCCAGTCTATCTAGAGCTGCCTCTCTGGTCGTTTTGTCAGCCGCCCGACAAAAGTAAATATGAATAGTGGCCGCTATCGCCGCACAATGACCAATGAATGGGTCAGAGACGCGATATTCTTTATGCACCACCATCTCGATGAGGCGTGCAACCCATGTGCTGTGGATGAAAGCAAGCTCAGAAGATGTTTTCCAGAATGTGTTGGGAACTCCGAGTTGAGCCGACTGTTGGGGCCTAGATGAATACAGAAACGGATGGTTGAGCATGTTATGTATGGTGTGATATGCGAATTGCTGATATACCCACGGACTCCAATATCCTCGATTGATCTGGAGTTGTCGGCTTTCCTGATCAGTAAATCGCGCGCTATCGAATCGGTGACGGTCTGGGAATTTCGTCTCTGAGTCCATGAGATAAGCGTTGATGACTGCGTATCCAGACTCGATGGACCAAGGAGGTGGTGCGTTGTTGGTCTGCTGAGCCCATTGCTTTACGTATGTGCGGACTTCCCCCCACAGTGTAGACGTCTGTATCATATAGGCCCATGTACCGCTCTTCTGATCAGCACTCGTTGTTTCATCCTGACCCGAAATGTCCTCGTGTGGAATGGCTGGGGGCATTTCGTTGACGCTTTTCCGCGGGTCTGTATACGTCGCGATATATTGCGGCTTGGTAACATCTTGTAAGATGTCCGTAGTGAACGACTGATGCCCATACATCTGTTGCAACAAGTGCAGACTCCAAAACACTCTTCTTCGCGTTTCTGCACGTACGCCAAAGTCGTCTAGAGCGCAAGTCTCAACATCAAGATTGGAACATTTAGCGAGCGTAATTGCCATGCCTACGTGAAGATATGCCAGAGTTGTTTTGTTGGCTGCACAGCTTGTTCAGCACATACCAGATCAGTCAGCATAGGCACGACACTTACATTGTATATTAGCCAGTGTCAACATACAGAGGTTCTGGATTGTGGTTATCGAGACCTTGCCCTCGCCCACCTGCTGCATAATCCCCTCTCTTGCAGCTTGTGCATAACTTTCAGTCAGCTCGTGCAAACGGCCATGAAAGAAAGGATTTTTCGAATGACACGAAGCAAGGGCCAGCAGAGTCAACAGTGTCTCCTCGTTACAATCCTGGACCAAGGAAAAGTCTTCTCGGTTGAATAGCCATAAAGGCTGCTTGTGACAGTACTGGAAGTACGCATGTATAACATCTTCCAGAACATCACTCGGCGGCAATATGCTGTCTCACCCAGTCAGTCAACAAGCTAACTCAGTGGACAAATATCGGCTCACTCACCTGGCCGTTGTAGAGTTATCCATCTCAATGCTACGTGATAGTGGTAACTGCCAGTCTTGCGGCTGGTCTGAGCTCGCTGATATCCTTGTCGCAAAAGATTCCATGTCACTATTCAGCCTATTGAATTGATGTTTTGCATCATCAGCCACACAAATCCACGGAGTAGAGATGGGAAATGTTGATCATACTCTTGCCTTTCCATCATGCGAATCTTTGCTTCGAGCTGGGCCAGCCGTCTCTCCTAAACAGGACTCACGTGAGTGACATGACTTAGTTATGCCCGGAAGATTCCAAGCAAGCATACTGTGTCTGTGGAATTGCCCCCATTGTGAGAACCCGAGGCTAGAGGGTTTCCTCGGACCTCTGGGTACGTGCATGTTTTTGAGAGCCGAGTACAGCTCGAACAAGCCGGTCTCTCGCCCGGACACCGAGTCTTCTTCCTCCTGTCCATATTTGATCAGTATTGCACTGTCTGTTGGTGCCAAATGAGTGACACAAACGCAGTGGAAGGGGACGACAGTACTCACCGACAGTTCTCGCATGCCTGGTGCAGACGCTTATGTGATCGACCGCCGTACATGACCTGTATCTGCTTTTTCGACAAGATCCAAGATCGCGAGAGAAGAGGGGTGTTTTCTCAGTATCAAACTGGGCGAATACCTTTATATACGGCCTTCTTATCAAATGCGGGGATGCACATTGGAGCCCAGACCTAACTTGATTCAGTGCGGGGCCGACGGTGGAAACAAGCCGTTAGCGTGACGGGTCTAGGGTATTTTCACTGTAACCATTTCAGCCATGGATAGCATACATAACTATCTACTACTCTGGAAGATTAACTCCTACTGCTCGGTACAAGGGTCCCGTATTCGCCCCAGGAAGAGCCTCAAAAATGCTCCTAGCTCAGAAGAAGGAGGGGAGCCATGGGCACGATAGATGGTATTTGTCAGGGGTTTACTTCAACAAAATCGGCGCATTCAGTATTTGTCTGTTTTGGACATTTATCAAGCTTCGATACGATACGATCTAATTGGTTTGGCACAATTATCTTAGTCGTGACTATTGCAAACTAGCATATTTCGTTTGAGTGTCCTTATTCATGTTTAACACGGATGTCTTGTCCAAGCCCAACGCTGAGGGCGGGGCAAACACATTCGCTAACTAAACATCTGATGTATACCTTCGCATTCGACGGACTGCCTTGTACAGCGCACTGCGACGGTCTCAACCCTCACCACTCCATATCAACACTATCAGCCTTGCAAGTCAGCCCGTCGCAGAACCTATCATCCTCCTTTGTGATCTCGGAACTTGATACAAGTCGCCGAGCAGGCCATATCTCCCCCTTGGAATCCTTTTCCTTTGCACGATGCTCAGTCAAAATTTGTCTCACAGTGTTCTGGAAGAAGATCGGCGCGCTCTCCAAGTCCGGATGCAGCTCTCCGTTGGTAAAGACACCTGCTTCCAAGTTCTTCTGCACTGCATCGCACAGGTACTTGTCTTCCCCGAGGACTCGCTTGAAAAAGGAGTTGGTTCTTTCGAATTCTTCGTCGGTGGCGTCTTTATGGCGATAGACTTCGTACTCCATGGAGCATGTGCCGACTGATGTTGGCACACATCGCATCATGTAAAAGAAATGTGGGCTGCAAGAGAAACAAGAGATTAGATCCACCCATTCACCAAGCGTATGAAGGACCAGAACTTACGAAACAGTCATGCAGGAGTTCGGGAAATAGTATGTGCTACTGATCTTAATGTCGTCTTGTTCCGTTCCCTTCTTTGGCCGCGAGAAGTGCTGAATGTAGCCTGGTTTGGAGACGGTGTAGTAAAAGGTCAGGTCTGTGATGGCTTTGACATCCGGGTGTGCAACCTGGCAATGATAACACTCGTTGTAATTATCAGCAAGTGTTTTCCAGTTGTAATTGCCCTGCATGCCCCAGACGTGGTCGAACTGATACTCAGAGAAGTCAAAGTATTTAAATCGCTCCTGACAGTCGACGCCCTTGAAGTCGTCCGTCCACTTCACTTCGGGTTCCGGGGAAGCATCCAAGTTGACCCAGACAAATCCAATTGCATCGATATGCACATGGATTGGAAACAGGCTATGGTTCTCCTTGTTGAACGTTGGAACGGTGTCGAAGCGCGGGGCCTTGGCAAGCTTTCCGTTTATGCCGTATGACCAGCCGTGATATTTGCAAGAGAAGATCTTGGCGTTTCCAGCCTCTTCTGTGACGATGGGGAAGGCTTTGTGCCTACAGATGTTGTGAAAGCCATTGATGGTCTCTCCGTCCTTGTCCAAGCACAGTACGAATGGGTAGCCAGCCTCTTCGAAGCGGAAAAAGTCTCCGGGCTTAGTGAAACGTAGTTTGTGCGTGACAAGAAGCCATCGCTTGGAGAAAATGGCGCGTCGCTCAAGCTGATATATTTCATCCTGCCTATACCACGACGCTGTTAGGGCGCGCGATTCTTGGACATTTGGCTTGTTGGACAGAATGGCATCTCCATTTGCCCTCGTCATGGCCAGCACCGACCCGAGTTTTGAGAACATGATATTGATGAGAAATTGTTAAAACTTGGAAGAGCTTGGGAGCAGAAAGTAATGAGGTTTGCTTATAGCAAGACGATAATTAGATATAATTGGAAATCCGCTGGCAAGCTTTGGTCGTTCTCTTAACTTATCCAACCATCCATCCTTCATCCATCTTCCCGCCGCCTTCGAACGGGAGGCAGCACTGACAACCCCAGAGTTCGAACGGTCCGATCTCCCCGAAAGCTTCCACCCTCGCATCGTTCCTATCTTGTACTCCATGATTTGCCATATTTCTGTGATGGTACACCACGTCAATGCTCAGTCGGGAAATGAGTCGCATGACCGTTGGCGGTTCGGGCATCCAGTACCCTCCCCGCCCCGCTTGTTGTCGCCTCCGGGGAGACCCAATTTACATTCCCCGACCACGTGCCTAGGCTATCACTGCCAGGTCAAACCCCTCACTGACGTCGGCATTCGGACTTAGTCCACCGTCCTGAAATCAACTCTTTCTGATTTGTTGGGCCGGACGGACCAGGACATACATGGGCCTCTTGATAACAAGTACTAATCAATTGATGCGTAACATTGCTCTGACAGACGAGCTAAGAGCTGCCTGTCCACCGGGGAATGCGATTTGTGTCCGCCGCACCGCATATCATATCTGATTACCCCGCGTGATGAATCGTATCTAGACTATTAGACTGGTGCCAACTCACAGATCAACGAATCAAGAGTATTCAATGGTAAGCTACCAGGTTATGAACTGTTCTTATCACTGCTGGCTAGATATGAATACCAATACCAAAATGGTAACTGGTCAAATGGCCAAAACTAGTAATAAAAGACAGGTCAGGCTCCACGTTCTGGCTTAGAGTTTCCACGATTTGGCCATTTCCAAACCAGAGTAGCCTTCATCTTCACTACTTCTTTTACCTTGCGTGATCATGTCCGATAAATCTACCACAAATGATCCAGTTACGATGTCTCATCCATCAGATAAACTCTCTGACCGAGAACGCTATGCCGACCTACGTACCAGTGGTGACCGGCATGGCGAGTCTCGAAGTTTCGAGATGGGAACCGAGGATGAACAAATCTTCTCGCTGAGTGAGATTGACCCAGTGCTTGATGCCAAGATGCGCCTCATCAATAAGGTTCCCTGAGCTCCAAGCCAATGATACAAGCACAACCCCAGACTAACCCACCTGCTGTATAGACCATGGATGAAATCGGCTGGACAAACATGCACCTCAAGCTGTTTTTCCTCAATGGCTTCGGTTATGCTGCTGACTCCCTCATCCTTGCCCTTCAAGCTGTGACTGCCGGCCAAGCTGCTCTCGAGTTTCGCCCTGCCTTTCCTTATGGTCTCAATGTGTCTGTCTACACCGGCATGCTCGTTGGTGTTTTATTCTGGGGACTAGGTAACTCGACATGATCCTTCCGATGCTGTGACAACAATCTTATTTGCTCCTTAGGTGCGGATGTCATTGGCCGTCGTTATGCTTTCAACATTTCACTGTTCCTATCTTCGGTATTTGCCATTGCGGCCGGTGCGTCGCCCAATTGGATTGTACTTTCTACCTTTGTCGGTCTCGCTGCGTAGGTTCCTCGCCATCCAGACCGCAAACTTACTAACTCTGGGTCGAAAGATTTGGTGCTGGCGGCAACCTTGTTCTCGACACCACCGTCTTCCTCGAGTTCCTTCCTGGCAATAAGCAATGGCTTGTTACGTTGATGGCTTGCTGGTGGGGACTTGCATATGTCATTGTTGCCGCCTTTTGCTGGCCAATCTACTCGAATTCCAAGTATACCTGCGCGGACGCTAGTACATGCACAAAGGATAACAACATGGTCAGTACAGCCACTTGATAACACCGTGACATTGGTTCTTGACTGATCCCTATCACAGGGCTGGCGATATGTCTGGTACGGCAATGGAGCTCTCGTCTTCGTGTGCAGTATTCTACGAGTCACTGTGATTCGACTCAAGGAGACCCCCAAGTACCTTCTTGCCAAAGGCGACGACGCTGCTGTGGTTGCTATCTATCAAGATATTGCAAAGAAATATCATCGGCCGTGTAGTCTCACCGTTGAGGCACTTGAGTCTATGGGGGCTATCAACTCCACGTATGGCGAGTCGAGGTACAGCCTCAGCGAGCTCTGGGCACATTTCCATGGATTGTTCGTGACGAAAAAGCTCGCCATCTCGACCCTTCTAATTTGGATATCTTGGCTTCTAATTGGTAACATAATCTCGGTCTTGTCTCAGATCCATAAAATTAACATCTGTAGGCCTCGCATACCCACTCTTCTACGTGTTTCTGCCAGATTATCTTGCTAGTCGTGGTGCCAAAACGGGAGAGTCAGGACCATATTATCAGTGGAGAAACTACATGCTCAGCAGCGTCACGGGAATATTCGGGCCAGTGGCTGTTGCATTTATGTGCAATTCCAAGCTGCTTGGCCGCAAGTACACCATGGCAATAGGTGCAGTCATCACCATGGCCTTCTTCTTCGCTTATACTGCGGTCAAGACACCGGCTCAGAACGTGGCCTTGAGTTGCGTCATAGCCTTTACGTTGAACATCTACTATGGAACCTGTGAGTGGCTGCTGGCTACATTGATCAGAGGAATGATACTGACATAAATATTTCCAGTATATGCGTACACTCCAGAGGTTTGTCAAATCATTCAGGGCTGGCTATAGGTATATTAATTAACATAACACAGGTGCTACCATCAGCCCATCGCGCAACGGGAAATGGAATAGCTGTAGCAGGCAACCGAATTATGGGATTGGTATCATCATTTGTAGCTGCCTACGGCAACACAGCGACATCAGTGCCTATCTATGTCTGCGCTGTGCTTTACATCGTCATGGTAAGTTGCGCTCCCGACGATATTGCCTGAAAGTGGCTGCTAAACAACATGTACTAGGCCATTATAGCTGTGATCTTGCCATTTGAGCCCTATGGGAAACGATCTATGTAGGAAGAAGTGGTCAAATGATTCTGATATTAATGCTTGCTTTTGAAGGGGTTTCCTTCTGAGGACAGTACCTGTGCTATCCACCATCAACCCAAGTGGTCTTTGTATAGCCCCATTTGATGGAGCATCTGTTATGAGTCTATCGACCTATCTGTGTACCCAGGTGCATTCATGAAGCTATTGTGTGTAGCATAGTTGCACAGGTAGCAGTCGTATCCGCCAAACCTTCTTCGGCGATGTCAAGATCCCTTTCTTCAACAACATATTAACTCAATATTCTGAACGTACAATGGCTTCTGGAAGAGACTTATACTATATTCGCCGTCCAGACTAGTCTGAGAAACGAACCCTTGGAGTTTCTCTACCCAGACCGTAGAAGGCAGAGTATGTCAACCTCGAGAGACACATTTACTTTGACATATACCTTATGGACATGGACGTTACACTGTGCCACCACTACATTGTCAAGGCGTAAGATAGCTTGTTAGAATAATAATGGAGATGTATATCTTATAACTAGATCTTACTTCGAATAACTGATTCACTCGCCGGTATGACAAACTTCGAGAGGTCCTCAGTTGTCTTCCCATCGATAGCTAGTTCCGCCATGACGCGGCCGATAACAGGTGCAAATTTGAAACCATGAGCCGCCCCCAATGCAACGAAAATGTCGGGATACTGATCTAGTGCGCTAAGTATGAATTGTCGACCTGGCGTAATCGTATATTGGCACGTAACCGTGCGAAGGATCTCAAGTTCCTCGTCTTTGGTTACAAAGTCCTTCATAAATGCGTTCAACTCATCTAACAGCTTCGGAGAGTGGATATAGGACCGCTCTTCAGGGCTCATGCGGTTGTTGGACACATCGCGACCTGCCTTGATGGTAGGTTCACCGAAAGTGGGAAATCCATAGAATGTCTTTCCATCGACCACTCGAATCCATACAGGAAAGTGCTCTGGATTGAAAAGAGTTGGTTCTTTGGGCTTGAAGTACGTTACTTGCTCTTGCATAACCTCAAGTGGAATCTGTGCACCGAGGGGAGCAAGGAGCTTGTTGGTCCAGGCATCTGCAGCTAAAATGACCTTGCGAGCCTGGAAATCGCCCTTTTCCGTCTTGACGATGACTCCTTTGTCGTTTCGCTCATTCGCGATTGGTATGATTGTAGTTACTGGTGTGTTTTCTTTGAGAATGGCTCCGCGAGCGCGAGCAACGAATTGCATCGCCGTGACCGATTTAGCCGCGTGCGCAATGCCAGTGTCTGGGGTGTACACCGCATTCTCATCATCACCAATGTCCAGCTTGGGCCATCGCTTATTGACCTCTTTGGCACCCAGCAGCTCGTAGGGTACGTTGTTGGCATCAAGGCTCGCAGTGTAATCCGAGACCTTAAAGCCGGATGTCCAGGTGCGATCATTCGCAAGTACAACGATGCCACCAGTGACAGTCAAGAGCTTCAAACCGGCGTCTGTCTCCAGTTCGGCCCAGTCTTTGTAGGCAGCTTTGGCCAGCGAGACGTATTCTGGAGCATCGTATGCCGTGCGGACGATGCGAGACGTGTCGTGAGACGCGCCCCGGACGTGGCCAAACTCAAACTGTTCAAAGCCGATGACTTTTGCTCCCTTTCGTGCCGCTTGCCAAGCTGCTGCACTGCCAAGGGCACCAAGACCAACTACGGCGACATCGAACTTTTCCATTGAGAGGGTTGTTTCTGGTATTGTAAACTGTGTGACTCGTTGTGTATTACTCCAAACTAATAATAAGAGGATGCAATTGATCTTTTATGCCTTTGTTACTGCAGAACATCACCAAGCCAAGGGCGTTGATTGTAACCTGTGCAATCGGGCAATCTTCCCGGGTCGATAAAGCCGACTATGACCGCTGAGGGGTTCATGCGAACGCCAGGCCGACGGTCGGGGAGATTGCTCCCCGACCGTCTCCAACGGCTCCCTATTGGTGAACAGAGCCGACGGGCCTTACCGACATTATATCGGCTTAGAAAGAATATCCTCTATGTATCTGTAACCTTTTAATCCATAACTTCGGGCAGCCGCTTTCGCTAGCCGCAGTGAAGCATGTTTTGAAATCTTCACGCTACTTCCTGCCTTGCCGCAGGACTTTGTCAGGCGCGCAACCACAGCACTACGTGGCACATTGACGCTTGTCTCACATAAAAACGGCCACCGTAAGGACATCCATAGAGCCCTCCCCTTGAACATGTACTAACCTTCCCCTCCTCGGAGCTAACGAAAGTGCAGAGTAGTAGATGTCAGACTCCCCTCTGCGTTCCGGATTAATGATGAAGCTGCAGTGCCTTGGGGCCAGCACTGGTAGAGAACAGGGCTAGAACTCTATACTCTATGTCAGGTTGGCAGTGTGCCAGCTGGAATAAGAGTCGAGACCGTGCTGCAGAGACTTCTACCTGCTGCAAGGGAGGAATGCGATAAAAGGCTTAAGTGATGTAAGGTCAAGACTAAAGTATAAGCATAAATGTTTTATGTTTTAGACACTGGCGCAGAGGGACCAGTCTAATTCTCTCAGCTGCTCTTGACATTGCCAATCAGAGCCCTGGGCGAACACAGTGTGGCACCCCGACCTACAACAGCATATCCAAACTTCCGTAACGATACGGAGCTGAAAATCGCGAGGGTGGAAAAGCAAAAGTCGCGGGACGGTCTCTTTAGTCAATTATCCCAGGCATGATAAACATAGTCTGTAGAAACTGGACTTCATTCTACAGGCATATATGCTTCAAGCCTGTCAGGATTGTTATCATAAATATTAGTCTTGTGTATGATATCTTGAAGTCATATTAGTGTACATAAATGTGCTGTGAACAAGGCCACTGTTGTAGGACATAGGCTAGTGCACAAAATCAAGTCGCAGACCATGTGTGGCCTCATATATCACATTCTTTGTCCGCTGCAGGGAGGTTTGTGGCTGGCTGGATGACTTCAAGGCAGGGCAGTTCAGCCTTCCGCGCCACTGCCATGTCGCTCAAGGCATATTCGTAGATCTGAATCAATGACAGCTTTTTTCTACTATATATACCTGTCGTGTCTCTCAATAATTGACATATTGCTCACAGACAACTGCCTTCACAACATTCTACCTTCCTTGGTTCTTCTCACTCCACATATTTCACCTTTACAATGGTCAAAGACTACGGCGTGTGGCGTGCGAAGCCTGTCAGCTACACCTTTGAAGACAGAAAAGCTGATCCTGACTCACCTCACCTTTCTCTCTACTTCGATGATGGTGATGGTGCACAAGGTCGAGCTGCCATCAACATCAAGTCTGGAAACAAAGAAGAGTCCCGCCTTGCCTACTGGACAGTTTCGCATTTTACCCATAATGTCACCACTAAGTTAGCTCAATTGAAGAACGGCTTCCGCCGTCTTTCTGGTGCATCGGAGCAGAGAGTTGATGGGCTTGCGCTGGATTATATCCGCAGCAACCTCTTCAAACGCGCCGGTGGCCGCATCCTCCCTCATGATGTTGACGGAGGGGAAAACGACATCCTTGATCAGTTGAGGCCCATCATCGATAGGGCTATCTTAGCTCAAGCTACAGTTTACATTTACGGCTCGGAGTTCAATAACGGCAAAGGTATACACAACGTCCACATGAATCAGGGTAATTCCGGACGCTGGCTTAAAGACAACGGCGTCTTTCGGGACGGTGGTCTGATTTTCCAATTTGAAGATCATTGGGAGGCTGTTTTCATTGGCTTCGCCTCTCAGGCTGTGCATACCGAAGACGGCCCCGAACGGGCTGGCTACCCACTGCCCGACCAAGACTTCATGACTTGGGCGGACCTTTTGGCCCCCGAGCGGTCCGATGACGGCAAGGAGAAAGTCGACATTGAAGATTCGCCCGTGTTCATTGTCCAAGCTCTCGTCAACCCACCTGGTCCCGATCAGCAGCCAGGCACTGCTCCCGAGACGATCAGTCTCAAGAACAGAACCGGAGCTGAGATCGATCTCAGTGGATGGAAGATCCGTATCAAGACTGGAGACACTCAAACTCTACCCTCGGGCACACGCATTGGCCCTGCTGACACTAAGAAGATTGAAACTAGCGTCCGCCTTTCTAACAATGGTGGTATTATCACTCTTCTCAACGCCAGGGGATTCAAGGTACATGGTGTTAACTATACAAGGGCTGAAGCAAACGGCGCTGTAGTTGTTTTTTAATAGTTACTGAACGGCCTCAGAGATAGCATATCACCTATACTCCTCTAGTGATAGTTCTCTATTTATTTGTTTCTCCGAGAATTGCCTGGTATACCTGGTACTTAAACTGAATAGAGGCACCTCTCAAACAGTATTACTGAATAGTAACAGTCTTGAAACATCTCCGACTTGAAGCAGTGTTGTAAAAAGGCTATAGATGTCGTGTTACTGCACTAGGTATCTTGCTTTTCCCTACCTGCCCAGTCAAACCCTGACCAACGAGCTTCAACCTGCATATCCCCATCAATCATCTCCAGGTCCAGCAAGTCAATCATTCTCATCACAATTTGCTGTACCATGTCATTGATAGAGCTTGGCCTCGTATGAAACGCCATCAGTGGCGGTAACACCACAGCAAGAGCCTTTGGTCACTTCAAGCATGTTCTCCAAGTAAATGCTCGACAACGACGTTTCTCTCGGGACTATAACAAGTCTTCTTCTATCCTTCAATGTCACACTTGCTGCTCGTACGATGAGGTCGTTATCGTAGCCCATGCTTATGCCTGCTAATGTTTTCATACTGCATGGAACTACAATCATGCCATCTGTGCGAAAGGAGCCAGAGGATAGTGAGGCTGAGACATCCAGCGATGAGTGTGTGACTGAGGCAATAGATGCTGGGTACGAAGCCGTGTTGTTTGGAGCTTCAAGTTGGTACTTCAGTGTTGCCCCTCCCCACTTTGACATGATGAGATGCGTCTCGACTTTGAGTTCATGCAGACGTTTGAGGAGACCAACAGCCAAGGGTGAACCAGTCACTCCTGTGACAGCAACGAGGATACGTTTCTGGCGGCCATTAGACCTCATGAGAGATGATTGGTAGCGTATTTGAACTCGTAAGTGGTAGGGGACTAAAAGCCTTGGGAAATCATGTGTGCTAAAGAGACGTAATGGGCGAGCAATACTGCGCATCTTAGCCATAGGGAACTTGATTGAAGCTTTTAAAGCACGTGTCGGTGTAATTGAGAATCCAGAAGTTTATTTGATCCGGCATGAATCACAAGCCAGATCCAGTTGCCAGCCTGTATCCGCCTCCAAAAGCTGCAATCCTTATACGGGTACCAGAGCCGACCAGCTTGAAGAGCAGAATTTAACAAGCCCTTATATGAGATTTAGTCAGAGTCTACAAACATGCCATTCGGTATCCTAATATCCACATGGTTGCCGCATGCAAGGGTATATGATAGAATGGGTGTGCCGATCTTGCATCATTCCAGGATTTACAAGGCCAAAGGCAAACGCCACATCTCACAGTCCTACTCTTATACGAAATTTGCATCAATCTTCCTTATCTAGAACCTCTCCTTTCAAGACCCAGGAAGCTTTATTAGCCAAAGCCATCCAACCGAGCCTGTTGGCAATCTTGCCGACAATTGACTTCGACGAATCGCTTTTCAAGTCCACCAGCCACGAGGGATCAACAATTCTCGATCACCAATGAATCGCCTAAAACTTACTTCATAGACACTTCTAACGACTGAAATGTAAGACAGCCAGGCTAGTATGACCAGGGACGTAGTCCGAGCAGGATAGAGGGACGAGGATGGTGAAACAATTGGACCTTTGTGGTAGTGTGATTTTGGATAATCGGTACGGTTTTGCGATCGAGATGAGACTTATTACATTGTGGCTTGCTGCGAGATGACAGATCGTTGCAGTAGTGCTTAATAACATGCTTGCTAAAGCTGACTACAGCGCATTTCCAGATGTGGTACGAGGCGGCCGACAATGCTTCACCCGCTTAAAGTTCCATGGGTGGTCAACGACCTGGAGTGGCTTGACATGAGGATAACCTCTTCAATTGTAAGACATTGAATACTCAATGGGGATCATGCAGAGAATTCGGGCTACCTTTAGAAACTTGCTCCAGACAAGCCGTGCAGCGCGTCCTTCACTCGCAGCGGGAAGGACTTCTTCCCATGCACACCTTGACTTTCGAACCTTTGTGGACACATTGCGAGAAGACAACGACTTGACCGACATCACTGCTCAAATCGATCCCAAACTCGAAGTCGCAGCAGCCATCCGGCTGGAATATGAACAGCGTACCAAGGCTCCGTTGTTCCACAATGTGAAGGGCGCAAGAGACGGCCTGTGTCGCATCCTCGGTGCACCAGCTGGTTTCTCCACTGACCCGAAGTATCCTTACCGACGTCTGGCTCAGCACCTTGCCCTTCCGAAAGAAGCTGGCGTGACGGATGTCATCGACAAGATGCTGTCGGCAAAGGGAGAAAGGCCACTACCTCCAGTTCATGTGTCTACTGGGCCGTGCAAGGAGAACATCATCATGGGTGATGATGTCGATCTCACCAAGTTACCTGCTCCTCTTCTCAACAAGGCCGATGGAGGGAACTACATCCAGACTTTGGGGATCGGCATCATACCCCATCCAACAGAGCCATGGACAAATTGGTCCATTGCACGCGCGATGGTTTATGACAAGACGCGTATGGTCGGTCTCATCATGAAGCCACAGCATATTGCCAGGATCTTTGAACAATGGAAAAAGACCGGTAAAGACGTCCCGTATGCCATTGCCCTGGGTGCTCCGCCGATCGCTACCATGGCGGCCAGTATGCCCCTGCCTGCTGGTGTCTCAGAGTCTGAATACGTTGGCGCACTCTGCGGTTCACCATTAGAGCTGGTCAAGTGTGAAACTAACGACATGTAGGTCCCAGCAACGAGTGAGATCGTGTTGGAAGGCACCATTTCTATCACCCATACTGCCAGAGAGGGCCCGTTTGGTGAGATGCATGGCTACAGTTTTCTTGACGAGAACTCCCAACAGCCTCTGTATACCGTCAAAGCCATCACGCATCGGAACAACCCGATTCTACCAGTTTGTGTACCTGGACGCGCGAACCTGGGTCCAGATGAAACGCATACCATGATTGGAACGCTTACCTCGGCTGAGATACGGCACTTGCTCCAGCAGCACGGTTTGCCGGTGACCCAAGTCTTTGCCTTGTTCGAGACACAGGTCATTTGGGCAGCAGTACAAGTCGACCGCAAGGACCTAGCTAATATGAGAACGAACGCCAAAGACTTCTGCACCAAGATAGGAGACCTTGTGTTCCGCAACAAGTGCGGTATGCAGATCCACCGTTTGCTTGTGGTAGGAGACGATATCAACCCTTTTGACATGAATGATGTCACGTGGGCTTTCGCAACGAGATGTAGACCAGCAATGGATGAGTTCCATTTTGAGGATGTCCCTGCCTACCCACTCGTGCCGTATATGTCGCATGGACCGGGTACAAAGCTCACGGGTGGAAAGGTCGTGGCCAATTGTTTGTTGCCAGAGGAGTATGAAGAGAAGCAAGGTTGGGTGACTTGTGATTTCGAAAATGGATATCCTGAAGATATCAAGAAGAGAGTCTTGAGCAGACGTCAGGATTTTGGTATATAATGACTAAATGATATCAGCTGTATCACACACATCGACCGTAGACCGTCGCTCATGTTTGATGGCATTGAACGTCACTCTCAGCTCCGACGCAGGAAGCCGTTGGTCGTTTCTTTACTAAGCAAGCCTCTCTATATGCCAGGGTTTAATATGTCCATGATAATGATGATATCTATTGTTATGCTGCTAATTTAAGAACATCTTGCTAATATGTCTCTATCAACTATATAATACTGTCTAGTTTATAGAGTGTATTTAAAGTCAGGTCGCAGGTCACCTTGAACCCACTTCTGTTCATCTGACAAACTGTCCCATTTGGCATCCATCTTGCCAAGGCTGCGATCTCTGTTCATCTTGCGAAGCCCCAGATGCATCAGAATAGATCCACCAAGCAGGAAAACCACTAGATAGCCAAAGACAACCCCATGTCCCGTATAGTAACGCGGTTTCTCGCGAAGCAAGTAAATGTTTGATGACACCACGCCATTCAAATTACCCCAGCCTACCACTACTCCCAACACAAACGCACGCTTCAGCGACCCTTCAGTGTTATTGTTCAACCAGGAGAGAGTGTTGGGCACGGTGGGGTAAATGCCTGCTGCGCCGAGGAAGACACCGACGTACTGCACGGTCGGGTTTGACGTCGCTATCAGCATAGCAAAACCAGCGATGCCGAGCAACACAATGGCTATATTGCAGTAACCTCGCTGTCGGGTCCTGTCGCCGTAGAATCCCACACAAATAGTGAGAGCTGCTGCAACTGCATAAGGGGGCACAGAGAGAAGCTGGGCTTTGGTACCTGCATGCCCCATACCAGCAATGATAGTTGGGAGAAACAGGGAGAAGGCGTATAGAGGAGTAAGGCAACCCATATAGATAAGCATGTATCCATATGTTTTCCAGTCCTTCAAAGCAGCAAACATATGTCTCTTGTCGAAATCCTCAGCCGTTCGGCCCTGTCGGTCCATGATCAAGCGACGTTGGACTCGGATCTGGTCATCAGGACTAAGGAAGCTTGCTGTTGCGGGCCAATCAAAGACGAGCCACCAGCACGCCAGTCCAGCCACCACAGTAGCAAGGCCCTCTAGGATAAAGATCCAAGCCCAACCGGGTTTCCCGCCAATTCCGTCCATTTTAGCAATGACTGCGGCAAGCAAGCCGCCAAAGGAGCCTGCCAGTGCAGCTGCTGAGAAGAAGATCGAAGACCGGATGCCGATTTCGGAGCTTTTATACCAACAAGAGAGGTAATAGTTGACTCCGGGGAAGAGTCCGGCCTCGGCCATACCAAGGAAAAAGCGAGCAGCTAGCAAGCCCTTGACGTTGGTAACCAGACCCATCAGTGTCATTATTAGTCCCCAAGTGAGAATAATAAGAGTGAAGAATAACCTAGGCGTGATCTTCTTGAGCAGGGCATTTGTTGCAGGTTCGACGACAGCATACGAGACGAAGAAGATCGTCAATGCATTATTATAGTCCCCTTTGACCATCCCAAGATCGAGTTCGAGGCCAGCGAGGCGAGCGTTTCCGATATTGGTACGATCGAGGAAGGATAGGAGGTAGAGGAAGGATAGCCATGGGATGAGGGCCAGATCAACCCTCCACATAAGCTTCCTTTCCTGTTTTGATCTGTCAGCCAAGTGGTTTCTTAGTATCAGTGCGCCGGCGATTGTACTTACAATAGCTTGTCGCTCTTCCACCGTCTTTCCAGCATCAGGGTCTGGTAAATGAGCCAGAAGCTGAGCTCGCTCGTATTCGATGGTTGTGTTGTCGACTTTTTCAGTCTCAACTGGGAACGGCTTCTCAAGATCAGCCATGGCGGTTGCAATTGACTGGTTCCGGGACAAGGGTCGAAGAGGTTCTGACTGAAAGGAGATACCACTGCCTCTGAGATAGGTAGGGAGGTAGCTTGGGTCAAAAAATCTCCTAAGAGTTGTGCAGGAACCCTTTTATCTATACTTTTCGGCGAGTTTGATCGCACTTCCAATACCGACGGTCGGTCTCCAGTATTGTATCCGTCTGGAGCACCCCATTATGCCCCAGTTCATGCAGGATTCCATCATTCCTCCACCATTCTACCCCACGGGGCGATAGACTTCTCCGTAGCTGGGTGCTGCCCACAAGGTTAAGGTTGTGGCTTTCAACCCACATACGAGGACAGGACAACAGTGGACATTGAATTCCGTCTTTTCCCGCGCGTAACTGCAAAGATGCAATACTGTAGCACACTGTTGTTGATCCATTGGCGACCTCGGACTTCCGAGCCCCAATTCAACCCCCGAGGCGCAGGGAGACAACGGCCGCTGCAACACGCTAGAACAAATAGTCTGGCCCTAGAAGGGTGATGAAGGACCTTCTATAGCGAATAAGAATGCATGTCTTGGTCACAGCGTCACGTAAACAGCCGTGCACCTGGAATAAGGTTTGGGTTCTGTGATAACCTTGAAATAAGCACAGGCGGAGCAGGCGGAGAAGTGCGGGGTTTTCGTCGCGACTTTTCTAGACTCCAACTGGTGTCTCGCTACCCCAACAAGCCCCATTCCCAAGCGCCATTTTGCAATACGAATCCCCCCAATATTGGCGGAGTATGATCTCCTCAGCTGGAGAAGTCAATAATTCCCTCATTGCCAAGCCTTTCTAGACCATTTTAGTGTCAAGCAACGGGCGTAAATTGAGCTGTGCAGCCATGGCAATGATCCAAGCGAATGACGTAAACAGGGCGGAACCAATAGTCGTCACTAGGCAGTCCAGTGCATCCGAGTACTCCGTACGCACCTGGTCTCGTCAGACCGCTAGTAGTAGATTTTCGCCGTGGCAATTTCACAGTGAGAGGAGTGCGGCACCTTTTGGCAGCTCCACATGTCACGAAGATGAGCCAAGCTTTCCCAAACAGTCCTTGACATCGGTATAAGCTTGTAATGGATCACAGTCCACGAGGAAGCACGTCCAGCCTCTTACTTCCCTTTATTTTCCATTGTTTCCCACTTCTACAGCTCTGCTCCTGCCTCCTTCATATCTGTTGTCCCCTGTTGTCACGATCTATAATCGACTCTATCATTTCAATTTCATTTTAATTCCCCCTTTCACAATCTTGAGACATTGACCGTTTCATAGTTACCTATTCGCCGCCTCCGCCACCATCACCACCGCCGCCTCCGTCACAGCCCCCAGACCCTCCATAATCGCCCGCTCCTCCACCGCCAGATATATCATCCCCTCGACCCCTCCTGATAATCCGTCTCTGTTTCCAGGCATAGCGACCCAAGAGCAGAGTTCTCAGATCAGTCTTCTCCACGTTGGCAGCAGCATGCTTTACCGTGTCAGGCACGTACTCCGTCAAGGTCTCCCCCACTGATACTCCCCTTTCCAGCTCCGATGTATACTTCGATTTCCATAACTGTCTTGTATGTTGAAGCAGTGTACCTGCTGCCTGGGTATTTGCGGTGCGTTCTCTATCGAGGACCCAATCCGCCTTCTCAGCCGACCAAACCCAGTAGCTCGCTGGGAACAATCGATGAGTCTGCCATAAAAGATCAATCTCGAGCGTTGGTGGCACTATCCGAGAGGGTCGAGAGATTGGGTGACGCGATGGCTTCGCTGACTTGGGGTCGAGCTTAGACTTGTATGAGCCATCTGTCTCACTCTTCGGGAGTATACTTCCCAGAAGGCCGAGAAAGTCTTCATAGTCGACGGCCGAGTTCCTCAAACTGTCAACGAAGCCAGGTACTGAGTTCTTGGCTCGTTGTATAACCTTCCAGAATGACACTTGTTGCTCGAGGTCTTCTCGCAGATCTTGCAAACATGGCCATGGCTTAAGCATGCACGTCTCGTTGAACTGCTCATGCTGGCTTTGACTCCTACATCTTTCCTCTACCCTGCAAGTTCGTATCGCGGCGTATGACTGGAGGTCCCAGACCTTGTAGCCTTGCTCGTGTACACTTGTGCGGCACCGATCCCATTGCTGCATCAGGATGACTTTGCCTTGTTGGTCTTTGGGTATCTCTTCGAGCCTTTTACCACTCGGCGTTATCCATTTTCGGTCCGAACACGGTGGCCTGTCTGCCCTGCTTCCCAGAATGGAGAATCTTTTCGGCTTCCATGGTGCAGAAGGCCATAATTGATACGGTAGGTTAGAGCCACGGCACTCGGAGCCAGACGGACTCATCTTACTGCACTCATCCCAAGCCTTCTTTGTTCGTCTGGGACACCATTCACCGGCCAGAAGTTTAGTCATAGGGAAATGCCGATGTTCGAAGCCAAAGATGCCATTGAAGTTGCGGTTACGGTTATCGTAGATGTAGTGATGAAAGCGCGACGGTGACAGCATGTGCAGGTACATGATAAGTGCGACGTCCCTACTATTATCAGCCAGACGATCGCATCGCAAAGGCACAGAGCCTACCATGGAGGCGGGTGATCATTTGGGCAAAAGCCTCGTAGGTCGATGAAACGAATATACATAGCGTAACGCCATTCTGAATATGCCAGTGTCTCGTCACTTATGCTGCCATCCGCATCGCCGAGGTGTTGGAGGAGCTTCAGAAATGTGTCGATTAGTACAAGGTGTTGCTATAGATTAATAAGCAATGAGTTTTGTTTCCATTGCACCAAAGAACAGCGTGTTAGCTCACAACAGCAGCGTCGGCTAAGTCAATCGGGGACCTTGTCCAAGGATCTTCATAGACTGTGGAAAACGGCATGTTTGTGGTAAATTTATTTTGTTATGTGAAGGCGCATGTCTGTGACATTGGGTTGGAAAATCAATCATCTCAAAGTGCTCCAGCCTTGGTTTATATATAGAACACAATCTGAGGCTGTGCGTCGATCTGATTCGCTTGGCAGCTGGATTTGGTTAGCCCAATTTCCCCTTGCGGGTTGAGGTATTCAATTGGTCAAAGCGGAAGCATTCCTCACTGCGGCTTAATGATGTAGGGTAAACACGCGACTTAGCATCTTGTCAGGCTCTTTACAAGGCGTTCTCTCATCGTGGGACTGTCGGACTGCTTCTATTGATAAGACTATTATTCTATATATACTACGCAATCATTTAAATACGGAGACTCAAGCCGATATAGGGTTTTTCTGTAATGGATAATGATATTCCGTGATATTTATAGTCGAATGGCACGAGGAGGAACCATTAGAAATCAAAGATAAAAGGGAGAAAGAGACCTGGGCCTTAAAACTAGAGAAAGCTCCTTAACTGCTTATATATTTTATTAATAAGTAAGGAGTAGATAAAGAAGTTATTTCATATAATATAAGTAAAAATGCTAACAAATTGCTAAAGTTCCAGAACGCCGACATAACGTTAATAAAACTCTCCGCTATCAATTAACTTAACATATATTACTTAATTATAAAAAGGTAAAAAGACGTTAGAGTTTGCATACTCAGCGACGCGCCCTACGTTATCCACAAACGCAAACTTAGTGCAGACTGCGCAATAGCCCAGATACTGTTCTCTATTATATAAGCGTATGCATTATCAAGAAATCCCCCTCTCCCGTAGCACGCAATGAGTGTCTAAAAAGATGTCTATTCCGCTACTGATAAATAACCGCCACTAGTACACGTCTTCTTTTAGTACCATACGCCGGAACTATGTGGCACAAAGTATCGAGGTCCCGAGGTGCGGAATAAGCTTAACAACATATAGAGCACCTGTCACGTTAGCATGCTAGCAGGTCATATAATTGGCTCAAATTAGGCAATTAGGTTCTTATCTATACTAAATACCCGAGGAGAGGTGCTCTTAGTCTTTCCCGAAAGGGAGACATGATGTATCACATCCCTTACAACTATCGAAAGCACGTAATACCAAGAAATCTTCACGCCTTCTCTGATATTCACTACATCCTAAGATAACGAGCTTTAGTAGGGTTATGATAAATCTTGTACTTCTTAACTCTCTACCTTTGTTAAAAGCATAAATGTTAAAGTCATAAATATCACGACTACAGTCGCACCATTGTGAAAGGAGCCGACATATCCCTTTACTTACAGGCTGGGGCCATTGCTTATACTTTTCTTGTTTCGCCTCACCGTTTACTTAACCATTGTTTCGTCATGGCTACTGTTTTGGTCAGGGACCAGAAGTACCTCGATGTATCCGAGTCTGAGATCTCTGTTGACTCGGTGCCACCACTTGGAGCGCCTGTAACTGAGAAGACTCATCTGTTCCAACGGGGCAAGGGTTTTGTTGCGGATGCAATCGCTACCCAAGTAAGTGACCTTGTATCTGCCACATTACTAGTACTTGCCTCTAACATCATCTGTACAGGCTAGCGTTTTTGATGATCCTAAAACTGCCGAGCAATACCAGCCGCGATCAGACTGGTAAGGTCATCTATCTATCTATAGACCCGATGATAAGTCTTGCTAATAGCTTTCATTAGGGAAAACCTCAGTCGCTTTGATCCCCTTGCACGATGGACCTGGGGTGAGGAAAAGCAGTTGGTCCGCAAAATCGACATCAAAATTATGATCTGGGCATGTACCATGTTCATGGTCTTGGAGTTGGACAGAGCCAACATTTCCCAAGCCTTGACGGACAACCTTCTAGGCGACTTGAGCTTGACGACCAATGGTACGTTTGGCCCGTTTACACGTATTGTATTCAGTGATTGATCATTATGCTTCAGACTTTAACCTTGGAAACACGGTGTTCAAGCTCTCATTCCTCTGCGCTGAGCTGCCATCGCAGCTTGTCTCTAAATGGATGGGCCCTGATCGTTGGATCCCGACCCAAATGTGCCTGTGGAGTATAGTTGCGGCGGCGCAGTTCTGGCTATCAGGCCGCGAATCATTTCTCGCCTGTCGTGCACTTCTTGGAATTTTACAAGGTGGCTTTATTCCTGATGTAAGTCGAGTCTCGTTAGGTCATCCCTTGCCGGTTCATCAACCATGCTGACTGATCTCATCAAGGTGATTCTGTACCTCTCATACTTTTACAAGCATCACGAGCTTTCGATTCGCCTAGGGTTCTTCTGGACCATGATGAGCGTCGCCGACATCATCTCGGCGCTTCTTGCGGCTGCCTTGTTGGAGATGCGAGGTGTCAACGGTCACGCTGGTTGGCGATGGCTGTTCCTCGTTGAGGGCCTCATCACTCTGGTCTTCGGCCTCCTCGCGTATGGTCTCATGCCCCCGGGCCCAATACAAACTGCCAATTGGTTCCGTGGAAAGACTGGCTGGTTCACTGAGAGAGAAGAAGTCATCATGGTCAACCGCATCATCCGCGAAGATCCCACCAAGAGCACAATGCACAACCGACAGCCCATTACGTTCAAACTGTTGTTCCAGAGTCTTAGTGACTACGATCTTTGGCCGTTGTATCTGCTTGGATTGACCTTCCAGATCCCTGCCACTCCGGAGGGGCAGTACCTGACTCTCTCGCTCAAGGGTCTCGGCTTCAACACACTCCAGTCCAATCTCTTAAGCATCCCATATACTGTATTTCATATCATCACCATGTTGATCCTGACTTATACAGCCGAGTATGTAAAGAACCTGACTCTTATGGGAATAATTGGTCAGATTTGGATCCTACCTTGTCTTATTTGGTTCAATGTCGCCAATACCCAGACAGCCAGCCGTTGGACTGTCTATGCCGTCACCACTGTGCTGCTGTCCTATCCAAATGGTTAGTAGAGTGGAAAGGAAGATGTAACAACTATAGCTAACTGTTTCCGTTTAGCCCATCCTATCCAAGTAGCTTGGAACTCTCGCAACTCAAATAGTGTACGCTCCCGAACCGTATCAGCCGCCTGTTATAACATGTTTTGTCAAGCTGGCGGTATTATTGCTTCCAACATCTATCGCAAGGATGACGCTCCTAAATACCACCGCGGTAATCGACAATTGCTTGCTATTCTTATCATGAATCTTGTCCTTTATGTACTGGTCAAGGTATACTATATCCTCCGTAATAAGTCGCGCGATAAGAAATGGAATGTTATGACTGAGTCAGAGAGGTTGGAGTATCTTGACACTACCAAGGATGAAGGCAACAGAAGACTGGATTTTAGATTCGCTCATTAAGATATCGTGGTTTTCTTTCCACGACGAAAGCTTAGTTATTCCAATTACTTACACATAGACTAACTAAGGCTTGTCAATCAAGAGGAGCGGTAGTTGGCAGCATACAAAGTAACTATATATAAATAAATAATGTCCATTTCACAAGCTATTATTAGACGTATCTGACCAATGCATGGACAAGTGGCGGTACGGAAGATCAGTGCCATTCTCGCGACTGTTCAAAGTATATGAACCTACATAGACCAGTAACAGACAGGCTTATCTGCACGTAGTGAATCTTTTTGTATCACAGCTTTAACTTCTATCTGTCTTCAATCTGCGCAGCGGATAAAATGTAATAGAATAGATAATTGTTACAATTAGGTCGCAACCAAGATAAAACTCTTTACTTAAACACTATCTTTAACACGCGATGACAGTATACAGTACTGAACGCCGTGATGTACATATTGGTGAGGTCCATTCCACTGTATTGACACCACTATATGTACGATGACGCAACTCGATTAGCATAACGTTGTGCCCTGTTATCTCTGCTTACCGATACAGCGGCATGAAAAGAATTAGACTAATCCACCAGCTCTATCGCAGTTCGGATCACAAGTTTATTGGACAACAGAACGGAGATATCTGGTTAACGCCGTCAATCGGGGTATGAGCTGTTTCATCTCAAGTTGAACGTCATTGTGTACCAATCATATCCATGCTCTTCGAATTGCGCAATGAATACCCCCATGGCTCGTGCTTTTATTGAATTATTCGGCAATTCTCGACTTGACTGTTTTGATTCATCTAGGCTGATAGATCGTATTCATCTAAACCTAGATAGAACTACGAATTCATTGGAGAGAACGACATGGCACAAAAGGACCTGCCGCAAAGTGGTCCCTGGCATTTGCATAACTGTAGAGTATAGTGGTAGTAAACGCTTCTGTATTGTGATGATTGTGGCTTAACATGCAGCTCTACCGATGATAACGACTATTGCCTGCCATATACCAGTGGAAACCTACACACACACGTCAAGCGGATGCTTGGATCCGATGAGCGTGATTCCCTAGTATTCCTGAGATGGTGTGTAGGAGATATGTCGAGAGGATTGCGCCAGATGAGGTGATGAAGGGCATGCCAGCCTGTGATCAGCCTTTTGTGGACAAGCAAATTGGGATCTTGAGAGATTTCGAGTATCTTTTAAAGGAGGCGTACTGCTGTTCATAGTAAAAGTAAACAGAACCTCACTTATAGCAACATCTGTCCCAATAAATTGTGTCCCCAAGCACCCTTCAGATTCTCTTCCAATACGACATTTACAAACTCTTAGTTACCCATCATGTCTCCACCTGCTGCTGACGTTGATACTCCCAGCACCGCTCCAGTAGTCCAGCCTGTGGTTAAACCCATCAATGGAACCGAAACCAGCAGCGCCTCACGCCTGGATGGTCCCTTGTCCTACAGCGGTAGCCTTGACGCTGAAGAGCAATTTGATGTCACTGCTGTAATCGGCCGAGAGTTTCCTAAGCTCCAGCTCAGCGAGATCTTGAAGGATGACAACAAACTCAGAGACTTGGCTGTGCTTGGTATGAATATCTTATCTGGCCGTCAGTGGTTTATACAAAACAATGCTTACTATTCTAGTCTCCCAACGCGGTGTCGTTTTCTTCCGGAACCAAGACCTGAACATCGATGACCAGAAATATCTTGGACAGAAGCTTGGAGAGCTGACAGGCAAACCACAGACATCCAAGGTTTGTCACTTCAAATGCTTGTTCTGGTGATTCAACTGACCATTCAGCTCCATCGGCATGCGCTCTCAAACAGTAAGCGTGGTATCGCTGTAGATGAGAATGGAAGACTTGACGATGAAGTATCCGTCATCTCCTCTGAGCAGAACCGCAAATTCTATAATGAGAAATGGAGCTCCCTCTCTAAGAACCTGGCTGGAGAGGGCTGGCATGCTGAGTAAGTGTATAAAGGGAACCTTGAACACGAGCATCTTAATAATGATTCACAGCATCACCTTTGAGAATATCCCGTCTGACTATGCTATTCTCAAAATCATCCAACCTCCGCAGGACGTTGGTGGTGATACACTCTGGGCGTCTGGGTACGAACTTTACGATCGTCTCTCGCCACCGTTTAAGAAGCTGGCCGAGAACCTGACTGCAACTCACCACCAACCCAACTTCGTGCGAGTCAAGGAGACTTTTGGCGAAGATCTCATCGACGACTACCGTGGTGCTCCAGAGAACACTGGGTTGGATTTCAAGGCTGAGCAGTAAGCATCCTATGTCACCCCTGACGTGATGAGGATTGTAAGAACTAACCGATCAGCCCTGTCGTGCGTACAAACCCTGTGACTGGTTGGAAGAGTCTCTTCGCCGTGGGTCACCAACTTTCAGCTGGGCACATCAACGGTGTATCTCATACCGAAAGCGAGATTCTCAAGACTTACTGTAAGAGCAACAACCTCCTATAATGAGTTCACGTTACTAACTAGCCCAAGTTCGCCAACTCATCACCGAGAACCACGACCTCCAAGTACGGTTCCGCTGGGGAAAGAACGATCTTGCCATCTGGGATAAGTGAGTTACATAGCCGACCTGGTTCCCTGTCGTCTGTCCAAGAACTAACTATAGACTTTCCACAGCCGCTCTGTGTTCCACACCGCTACCAAGTACGTATACTGTAACTATTTACCTTCTAAGCTTAGTATACTAATTAATGCTCCCAGTGACTATGTTGGAAAGCGTCAGGGAAACAGGGTTGTCTCGTTGGGGGAGAAGCCGTTCTATGATCCTGCTTCTCAGTCACGCAGAGAGGCTCTTGGACTTGTGCAGTAAATGCCTGAAGCAATATATAATATCTTTTTATTTATATATATATCTTGCCCTATGATAGAGAGTTAACTATAACGGATTTACTTATTTCCTATTGCTAGTATATAGTATATAATAAGTATATAAGATTAATTAAATAATATTTTAATAGTATTATAAGTATAGACT
>JAAOAS010000237.1:0-54423 GCA_013396035.1 Fusarium pseudocircinatum
GTAAGCACCTCAGCATCCTAGACAGGGCAAGCTCGAGCACGAACCAAAGTAACGGGTACGGTACCGCCGCATTTCTGTTTTTATATAGAATACTATATATATGACTCTGGCCTTGCCCTCCCATCATATCGTCAAATCTCATATCAGCACCAGCATCAGCATCATTCTGCTCTTTTGCAATCATCACAATGTCCAACCCTGTATCGGACAACGGACCTCGGTCTACTAGACCCCGTCCTGCCAAATCCGGCATCGACATCAAGCTCGACCAGCACTGGAGCTCAAAGTCGTATACTTCTGGCTCCAAGGTCACAGGAAACGTCATCATCAACACCCAGCGTGATGTTGCTTACGATGGCTTTGACATCTTCTTCACTGGCACTGCCTACACTCGTGTTGACTTTGTCAGCCAATATTCCAGCGCCAACTACGCTTCTCGTCCTTTCATGAAGCTCCGCATGCCTCTCAGCCCGGCAGACTTCCCCAGCAATCGTGTCTTCGAGGCTGGCCGCACATATACAATCCCCTTCCACTTTGTTGTTCCCCACCAGCTTACCCTCAGCGCATGCAACCACCCCGTGGAGCATGAGGGTATCAGGGACCACCACCTCCAGCTCCCCCCTACCATGGGTTTCTGGGAGCGCAACGATCAGTCTCCTGACATGGCTCACATCGAATATGGCATCCGTGCCGTGGCTACCAAGAACAGCGAGGAGGAGGGCCGAACTTTGCCCCTTGATAGCTTCCACATGGTCAAGGTTCTCCCTGCCATGCCCGAGGATGCTCCTCTTGATATCTGCTCCAAGGACGAGCGCTACTGTCTCTCCAAGACAAAGCCTATCCGCAAGAATCTCTTCTCTGCCAAGCAGGGCGAGCTCGTCACTACGGCTTCTCAGCCCAGTGCCATTATGCTCTCTGGAAACTTTCTTAACGCCAGCGGTACCAACTTGAAGGTCAACTTCGAGTTCAGCTCTACCTCCAAGGATGTTACACCTCCCAAGGTCAACTCCGTTAGCGCTAAGCTCCACGCAACCACTTTCTTCAGCAGCGCTCCCATGACACAGCTCCCTAACCTGGGTTCTCGCGTCAAGCACCAGGGCACCCCCTCGCTCACTTATTCGACCACCACACCTGTCCCCATGCGACCTGATACCCAGCTCACGTGGGAGGATGAAGCTCCTGCTTCTCGACGGGACTCTGGCTACGACAGTGCTTTCTGGAATGAGGGAGAGACATCTGAGTCTGATGATACCCAGCGCAACAAAAAGGCCAGCAAGTACAACGTTCGCCGCTACGCCACTCTCGATGTTCCTTTCAACCTGCCCACTTCCAACAGCAAGCTCTTCCTCCCTACCTTCTACTCGTGCCTCAGCGCCCGCGCTTATATCCTCCACCTTACCCTATCTGTTGGTCCCATGAACACCAACATCAACCTCAGCATCCCCATCCAGGTGGCTGTTGAGAACACCTACGACCACATCGACGACGATGAGCTTCCTTCTTTCGCCGCTGCCATCGCCGAGGCTGAAGAAGCCGATGTCGACCTTCACCTGCAGCCCCGCCTCATGCAGGTTCCTGATGCTCGATTCCAGGGCAACAGCGTGCTTCCTGGCTACGAAGACATGCGAATGCGAGCCCAAGTGGCAGTTGCCTAGATGGCAGCAACTTTTACAAGCAAAACAACTTAATGGATATTAATGGAGGAGGATCTGTTCCAAAAAGTTCTTATGACACCACGTTTCCAAAAAAGAAGGAGGAGATGGGAAACTTTTATGACTTTTGTTTATTGCATTACTCAGCGAGGAGTTTTCGAGATTTTTCAAAACGATTCGATTTTCTGTCAAGAATGGTTCTTGGCATTTTTTGGAGTTTGGAGGACGTTGCATACACATACAAGCATTATACAGGGGATCCATTATTGGGATTACATAAAATGGGAATCGGACAGCATTCCGAAGCGAGTTTTACTATGTCAGAGACGTGGAACCACCACATGATCCTTTTTGTTATAGAAGAATATGATAATCTTCCAACATTTCTTGCTTTCTTGATGTGATCTGCTGTTCTGCGCGTATTTCTCTGGGTGTTGTAAAAAAGGGGATTTTCTTACGTATTAATAATGTCAGACAAGACCACAGTCGACTCATCCAAAGGGGCCTCAAAAAGAAACGTTTCGGAAGTGCCGTCGGACGATGCATCAACCACGTGAACGAATTTGGCCGAAACCGCAGTGCAGTGGCACCAACAGCTGTGGAATCATTATCGCGTTACATCCGATAATGTTTTGCTTTCCCATGTTATTACCGTGGCAATCTCATGATCTTCCACTTTGCAGTATACAGACATGCGCTCCAACTTGATTGGTCAAGACGGTGGGACAAGGCGGGATCTTGCATACGGGATGGAGCGGAGCCTGTTTATTGGTGGATTTGGGGGTCGCTTGAAGAGCGTGCAGCTTGACAAAGATTTGGTGAAAAAGCTAGGATAGACAGGGACAGAGTACGACCTTGATCTTAATCCGTGGCCCAAATATCTTTGCTAGGTGAGGAACATCTGTGCAGCGGAAAACATATCTATGTTTGCCTGGGATAATCTTTCTCTTATCTTCTCTTTCTTTTTTGGCTTAAAAGATGTATATATGAAGTTGTTCAATAGGCCTGATGCGCGTATTTAACCGTTCACTCTTGCTCAAGTAATTTGGCAATGGCCTCAGTTCGCTAGATCTGTTATGCCTCCTGAATGTTACCTCCTTACTATGGGATGAGCCAATGTCTCAAATCCACACATCTAGTACGCACTGTGACTGTCCTTCTTCGGCAACGAAAATTGCCTCCTAGTAGATCACTCGAAATGCAACAAAGACGTGCAATAGATGGCTTGGATCTTGAAATGCCTATTAGCACCTAATTGCCCAATTGCACCTCGTCTCTCGCGAAGTCGCCCTTTCTACACAGGAGCTCAGACTTCACAGACCGCCACTAAAGAGCAAACAATGCCGCTACAGGTTTCAGCGCGAAGAGCGAGGATATTGTTCCAGGACCCAGCGTAGTACTGCCGATCATATAAGCTTCAGCCTCGAAAGCGGTGTCGAAAGGACAATGCGTGATAAGTTTAAGTGGACAAAGACGCCCAAGAAACGTGATTTAGGGCTTACGCGGTTTGCAGCCAAGCCTTACGGACTTTGCCGTTCTAATCTTGATGTATATTGGGCTGAGTGCAAGTTTGAAGTCGAGTCTGTGGTCAGCATGGTCACTGCTCAGAGGCTTGATATTGTTCAGCAGTTTGGTGGCGTTGCCAAGCCAAGACCGTTGTGTTGGAAACTATACTTCGATGGAGAGTGTCAGGAGTTTCTTGATGACTCTGTTAATATTCATGATGCAAATAGATGTTGTAGAGTTATTAGTATCTTGCCTTGGATTGCTTTTCAATTGAGAAAGGTCTCCATCTAACATGATATCAGGAACATCGAACTGAACCCCAATATTCTGGAATGAAATTAGTATAGATCCCGCCGCCAATCGTCCAAGTATAGCGTGAATTGGCCCCTCCTGGCACTTCAAATTAGAGCGTTGGCCAAACGAACAATGCTAAGACCAAGACCTAGTTCCGAGCCATGTTTGCTCTCTAAATGACAAGAACCTCAGCCTTGTAGAACAGAATTCGAAGATCAACATCAGCTAATCAACAAATAGGTTCTAGTCAACGGAAATTCATGAGTGGAACAATACCAAACCTGAGATATCATCATGTTCCAGAAATATGGACAATACTAAGGCTAGTAAGAAGAGCAATGAGGCCTCGGGACCAAAGCTTCACTTTTCATGGCGAGAACGATAATTGAGATAGTAGAGAGGGTATAAAGTATTCTCCAATTAAAATAAGATGAATAGATATAAGAACGACGGCCGTTTGCTATTGAAGAAGAAGAAACCAGATATCCAGTCTCATTCGTTTCCAGCTTTTTCTTCGCTACCCATCTTCTCCTATATTTATTCCCTCCGATACGTACCTCATCATGGAAGCTCAGGAATTCCGTGAGGCTGCCAAGGCGGCAATTGATGAGAGTAAGTTCTTATATCATAACCATAATAGCCATCATAACTCCCCTCGAGCCGCCATGAACCCCGATTCAACACCCCCCTTTTACCTTTCCCTTGCAAAGCCTTCATATTAACGATACCATCTTGAGATTTCGAATTCATACTAAAGCTCTCAGTAACCGACTACACCGAAAATGTTGCCGATTACCGCGTTGTCTCGAATGTTAAACCGGGCTACTTGCGTCCTCTACTACCATCCTCTCCGCCAACAGACCCCGAACCATGGTCCGCCATCCACCAAGACATCGAATCCAAGATCCTCCCAGGCATTACTCACTGGAGTAGCCCACGCTTCATGGCATTCTTCCCCTGTGCGAGCAGTTATCCAGCCGCTCTGGCAGAGATATATTCCAATGCCTTCAACGGGGCACACTTCAACTGGATCTGTAGTCCTGCTGTGACGGAGCTCGAGACTATAGTCATGGATTGGCTGGCCCAAGCATTGGGACTGCCTGAGTGCTTTCTCAGTGGAGGGTCTACGCATGGTGGCGGCGTGATTCACGGGAGTATTAGTGAGAGTCTGATTGTCAACATGGCTGCTGCGAGGGATAAGTATCTCGCTTCTGTGACAGCCCACCTCCCTCCCGGCAGTGAAGAGAAGGAGGAAGCACTTTGGGATCTTCGAAGCAGATTGGTGGCCCTTGGAAGCTCAGGCGCACACTCGAGCACTAAAAAGGTCGCTCAAGTTCTTGGTGTTCGCTTTGCTACCATCCCAGTATGCGAGGCTGATGGCTTGTCTCTCCGAGGCGAGGCCCTCGCTGCCACTGTCGAGAGTCTCCGAGCCCGCGGTCTTGAACCATTCTTTCTCACTGCCACCCTTGGCACCACCGATGTCTGCGCCGTGGATGATTTCGAGGGTATTGCCCAAGCTCTTAAGCCAACCTTTGATACGCCACGGGACATCTGGGTTCACATCGATGCCGCATATGCTGGTGCAGCGCTTGTTCTAGAAGAATACCAACACCTGCCCAAAGCCTTTTCGTCATTCCATTCCATTAGCTTCAGCCCTCACAAGTGGTTTCTTACCACATTCGACTGTACAGCCGTCTGGGTTCGTCATCGATCTTGGCTTATACAGGCTCTGAGCATCAAGCCTCCTTATCTGCGAAATCAATACAGTGACGACGAGTTAGTCACCGACTATCGCGACTGGCAGATTCCTCTAGGGCGGCGGTTTCGTTCCTTGAAGCTCTGGTTCGTCATGCGAAGCTATGGTATCAGTGGCCTTCAGAAGCATATCCGCAATGGTGTCGACCTGGCGGAAAGTCTCGAAGACAAGATAGACTCTCGTCGGGACATCTTCTCTATTTTTACGCCAGCTCGGTTCGGTCTTATCACGATCCGTATCAATGGCGAGTCAGAGCAACAGATTAATGACCGCACTGAAGCAGTGTATGAGGCCATCAACGCTGCGGGAGAGTTCTATCTCACGGCAACCGTTGTAAATGACAAGTTCGCCATTCGTGTATGTACCAGTGTAACAAAGGTGGAGGAACAACACGTCCAGAGAATGTTTGACGTCTTGGTGCAGACGGCGGAAAACGAGATTGCTAAAGGGCATAAGTGGTTAGAATGTAACTTATAACTGAATGCTTCAGATAACTAAGAACGAGAATTACCGTCAGGCTATTCGTTGGTGTTGGATACCTATGTAACAATAGTCATGAACTTCCTCCGAATTTAAGAATATTCTGGTAGTAATCAAGATAAGTTTGTTCAAGTCCGCGATATTAGACCAAAGACCTTCAGAACCAGACGCAGAGAGGTTCACATCGTAATTTTAGCCATAACACCAGATTATCACTTGAAAGAAAGAGAAACAACTTTTGTTATGGCTCTTGACCTTGAAGTAACCGGTTTAAGAATGTTACAAGGACATCTAAATGCAACCTTTATGCCTCCTATGCTCATTTCCTCGAATACTCCATTTCATAACCGTGTACTCATTATCATAACCATTCACCTTCATTTACCGACTATAGCCCCGACCACCTCGATAGTTATAGTCATCATAGTCGTCGTCTGGATACCGACTACTCGATCTGTACCTTCGCCTCCCCCTCTCACTATCGCGACTTCGACTCCCCCTTCGATCATCGCAGTGCTCGTGCTTCTTCTTGTAGTTATCGAAGTCGTGGCTGAGCCATGTAAAGGCGCCAAGGAGGGCGAGAACAATGCCCGGTGTCCAGTCGAAGCCGGATTCGCTCTGTTTGACAGGAGGGCCGCGGCGGGGTGGAGGTTGGCGATGGGATTGACGATGGCTCCGGGGAGGCTCTGAGTATGTGTTTCTTCTTCCCATAGTTGTGGTAATTAAATGCGGTGTAGTAGTTGTGTTGTGTGATACTGTGATGGCTTGCTTGGATAAAATCAAACAAAGATGGAGTAGAACTTGAGCTCTATTCAAATGGTCAACGTAAGATGCTCCACGAGAAAGTTCCAGACATATGTCGTGTGTGTCTCTCCCGAGTGACTATCAAGGGAGTTGTTGTCGTTCTTCCGTATTGCGTTTGTATAATTATCAGTATGCGATCCACGTAAACTTAAGAATACGAAAAAGCGCAGATTGCACGGTTATAGACTTCAAGCCCCCATTGAATTATAGATCCTAACCCAACCGTTATAGACCTCCTCCGCCACTACTGCCAGCTTGCATCTCCGGGGCCACTTAAGCATTAAGGATCGAATGTCATTGCTTAATTCTCAAGTCAAGCTTAACTTGGACAAGGATCATAGTTGGGGGTGACGTGCCTTGGGGGTTGGCATCTTGACGTGCCAGGGCCCAAATTGAAGGACCTGGCCCGAAATGATGTCACCAATATCGTCATTTCTACTCACTTTCAGCACTCACAAAGCAATTTCTCATCGGGAGAATGCATCTTCACGTAATATTGCAGTACCAAGGCTCCATCAGATGATTCAATAGTAGCACAAATAATTGTCTAGATCGAGCTCCGTACTCTAAGAAATAGACGCCTCTACTCTAGCAGAATGCTGATTATTGTAAACGCTCATCAAGTCCAAGTGAACATGATCCATTAGATGCTCGCTCGTCTTGGTGCCATTGTACGTCTCAACGCCTTCTTGGCCTCCGTCTCCTCTACTAAAGGCAAGACTCCTTGCTCTTTCATCTTTTTAAAAAACTCCTGCCCATACTTGTATCCCAGTTGGTACAATTCATCGAATTTGTGGAAGTCAAGAGTTCCATAGTCATCGATTGGTGGACGCATGTAAATGCATCCAGCCATCGTTTTTGCACGTTCCAAAGCATCAACACTCGACACGTATGCCAGTCGTCCTTGAATCTCCGCAAGAGTTGGCGGGTTCGGGTGAGACGAGAATGGATTCCATCGGTTCACAAAAGCCCATGCACCAGAAAGTGAATCACCATACGTCTGCGGCGTGTCATCGTCCAAAGCACCTACATCAATGGCAAAAATTATGTCAACTCCAAGACCCTTCATGTGAGACACGGTCAAATTGTCAATGTAACCGCCGTCCAGTAGCATACTGCCCTCATCGCACAGAGGTGGGAGTAACCCCGCGAGGGACATGGACGCTCTGATATATCTCCACGCGTACCCACTGGTGTGAAATTCGGCTCGACTCTTACTGATATTGGTTGTGTTGCAGTAATATTCGAGCCAGAAATCTTCCATCTGCGTATCGCCTAAAGCCTTGAAGATACCACGGTTGAATTCGTGTCCTGTGGTGTAAGATGCAGAGGGATACGTCAGATCAAGAGCAAACCGCCATAGACTGGCCATTCGCCCTGCAAATTTCTTGGCAAATCCAAACATAGGCACGACATCAGCATGCCGGGCGTACAGAGCGCCAACAAAAGCACCGATCGAAGTTCCTCCAACGAGATCAATAGGAATTCCGGCTTCTTCCATGGCTCGGATGATACCAATTTGAGTGATGCCGCGAGCACCGCCTCCACCAAGAACAAGTCCAATGGACTTACCACATAGTCGTCGTGCCAGGCGATGAAAGTCGCCCTTGTAAGGAGAATCGGGTGAGTAGTACGGCGTGTGGTGCACCTTGCGAGACGTGTATTTTTGAATTTCAGCCTGCAAGACCTGAACACGTTCTTTGAGCGCTTGACCAAGTTTCTTGGGGGCATGGACTGGCATCTCGTTTGTTCTGAAAGCCATTTGAATATGGCAGTGTCCACCGTTGATCCACATTCGGTTTTGCAGCCAAGCTCGAGTCAGCCCAGGCCGTGAATAACGCTCAGCATGAAGTAAGACCAGCACTTTTCTAGCCGTAGATTTCATGCCAAGCATAAAGCGTTCGTATTCACCAATAGCTGGTGATCCTTCGGCAAGACCCACCAAAAGGATGCTGTCAGCTTGCGTGATACAAGTTTGTGTCCACGGCGAGTTGACGTTCGTATCTAGAGCCAATATGTTAGCTCAAGGCTCTTGTCCGAAGGTCCAGAAAATAAGTTGTAACGAGAATAAGTCAGGAAAAAATTAGAGTTAATAGAACCAACATCGGCTTTGCCTCTGGAGTCTATGTGTGATATTATCATCATAAAAGGAATGGCTGAAGAAAGAAAACAAGTTATTGCTTACCTGCAACATAGACAACCAGGCCATACTTCTCTTCCAGATCAGCAAGATATTGAGAAAGCCTGAGCTTTCCCATCTTATTGAAAGCATGTTTGCCGAGGTGGTTGAGAATGGCGGCCTGGTTGAGGGATGTAGCCCCATTAGCTGGACCGACTTGCGCCAGGGCATTCATGAGGCGGTTCCCAAACTCAACAACAGGTACGCCCGCGGTAACAGGCAAAATCGCTACAGTTCGTAGATTCATATTGGACTTGCGCATCAAAGTTTTTGGATTGGTGCTAGCATCCTTGTACGAGAACTTGGATGTCTCGTCAACGATTGCCCTCATCCGTGATGCAATGATCTTTGAAATTTTGATGGTGATGTTCGGATGCTCTTGTGCCAAGCTGTTGAAGAGTGTTCGGGGGAATTTCACCAACTCCGTATCTCGAATAGCATGCAGAGTCCCTGGGCGAGCAGTTTCTGTAAGCACCTCGAGCTCACCGACACTGTCGCCTTGTCCGTATTCGGCCAGAGCCGTTACGCCGCCACTGCCACCCTTTCGCTCCTGGACCAACCGAAGGCGACCGTTGAGGACAATGTAAATCGCCTCGCTTTCATCACCCTCGTGAAATAGCACTTGCCCTGCATTAACTTGAACCCATTCCAGAGCAAAGTCAATATGTAGAATCAGGCGGGGCAAGATGTTGGTCAGCCTCTTGGCCATAGTGAGGAGAACAATCGGATAGCGGTCGACAATCCGCTCCAGTGAAGCGCGAGGCAGGAAGCCTACATAGACATCCGTCTTTGCGACAACATCGATGAAAGACCTGTATGATGACACGCTTCCAATGTAGCCAGCCAGCCCACCCGGTTTGACCAAGGCAATGCTGCGACGAGACTTCTTCGATGTTGATTGCTGCGTCTCGGCCTGATCTCTTGCAGCTTCGGTCCGAGCCAGATTGGGGAAAGAACCCATTTCAGAAGGATCTGGGGATGAAGGAGCTGGTTGAGATGAACCAAATCCGTTAGATTGTAAGATGTTGTGAGCATCTGCCTCACCAGTCGTACCAATGTCTAAGAACCCATCGACGACATAGTACAGACCAGGGTTTCGTTCTCCTTGCTCTACGAGAACAGAGCCTTTGGGGAAGAAGACGATCTCAACCTCATCCTTCATGTCGCTCGCAAGACCCTGAGCGCTCACAGGAGCGTGTAAAGCGGTTCCTCCAGAAGTCACCGACTCAGTCTCGCCGTCAGCAGAGCCATCGTAAGGAGGCATGAAACCGAATGCGTTGTTTTGGCTGTAAAATTTTGATCGTCGATGGTCGAGCGACACCAGTCTGGGAGAACCTTCCATGGACTCGGGCTCGCGGGATGCACTTCCATTGGCATCAAGCCCAAGTGACTTAAACATGCACTCTAAAATAGAAGCACGGAAGAGATTGTCTTCATCCACAGTTTCTCGCGGATCCATCGTCATGCGACCAAGCCTCCTTGAATCAAAGGGATCATTGAAAAATCTATCATCCTTTGCATTCGTGCCCTGGTGTCTCATTGAGGCCCCCGAAATGGATCGTTGATCCGCCGGTGAGATACGCGAATTCCCTCGAGCCAACTGAGTATTAGACAGCAGATCTCCAGGGCTCGGAGTGTGGGGAGAAGTTCTTTCGCGAGGTGGCGCAATGGTGCTTGTGACAACTGAAGTCGTCCGCAATTTGGTCATTGATTGCAGCATAGCCTCTTTCCGAAGAGTTGTACTTGACCTTCGCCGATGAGTTGAGGCCGCATTGTGCAGTGCAATACCCTTCGTGTCATCATCTTCGTCTGTACGTTCCCTTTCGCGCTTGAACTTCTCCTTGAGACGTTCTAGAGCATCACCTCGTAGAATATTGGGGAGCTGGCACACTGTATACTTAATCATGCTCTTCTCTGTCTGCAATACTTCGCTAGTCAAGCCGAGATAGTTGAATGCTTGCGCAAGCGTGACTCTTTGGAATCTTGAGAGAATAACATGTACAATGTGTGCTGTTGCCTTTGGGTAGATCTTGATGAGTCTTCTAAACGCACTGGCTGGGATGATCGCAATTGTTGTATCAACCGTAGCACGAGCAATAATGTCTGGGTGAGCCGAGCCAGATGTTGCCCTTGTTGGCAAAGGCGGTCTAGTGGGTGGAGGTGTATCACCATCCAGTGACATGGCAGGAATCGCAGCCTGATCGGTTTCCAAGCCAGAAACACCAAGGCCTTCGGGCTTCTTCTCATCCGCCTCCATATCGTTCCGGGACTGAGGTGTGCCCGGCATGGACATATTGACATCAGAAGGAACACGTCGAAGATGAGGCTTCTCGAAGGTCGGGTGTCTGAGGCCGCTGCTTTTGGCAGGGTGCAAAGAAGAGTCCCCCTGATCATCGTTAGGCCGTAGCCTAACATCCTCTGTAAACAAAGACATGATGGAGAACAAGGATGACATAGGCGCGCCATTCCGAACTTCTGTCAGAAGCTGGTATGTCTGTTGACCAGGAGCGATATCGTCCTCATCTGAAGAGTCCAGGTCAAGATGTCCCCGGGAGGCGGCTGCTGCGCGCGGACTCCGATTTGATTTGACAAAGATCTCTACCAAGCCATCGACGACGATACAGAAGCCTTTTTCTTCTTCGAGGTTGATGGTCTCGCCAGCAATGAGCTTCCTTGTTTGCATGCTTCGAGTCAACTCATGGAAGACGGGCCGTTCCAGGTAACCAAAAATCTTGATAGCGCTCAAGAACTCATCTAGGTAGTTTGCCAACCCGGACTTAGTACCACCTTCGTGAGTGTCTGGAAAGAGATCGATGTCCGGCTCTTTGCGCTGTGGCTCTGGTGGCAGCCGGGAGTACATGTTCAGGATGCGATACCTGACAACCCAACTGACGGCCGACACGACCGCTGCCATGATAAACATACTATAGGAATATTAGCGTTACGAAGCGAGAGAGATTATTGGTCAACATACAGTGTAGTAGCGTTCATGGTGACAGTCCAGCTTGTAGAGAACAAGTGGAATAGAAAGGAAGGGACATTGATAGTCGCAATTCGAATGACCCAATATAGAATGGTGGAAGTAATGTGAAGAAGAAACCATATCAACCACCCAAAGAGGCCAAACCATGTGTAAGGCTCATGGGCGGTGACAGCAGGCATGGTGCTCACGATAGAGGGAGAGGAGCTGCTGAGGGCATTGGCGACAGTCTCAGCGACGTCGCCGGCCATCTGGGCGGCATTTGACGTATCAGATGCCATGGCTGGTTATGAGGCTGCTGCGCATCATACCGTAGCATCCTGTAGAAAAAAAGAGCCGCGTGGAAGCGGAGGGAGAGTTTTGGAGCAAGGGAGAAAATTGGAGGTAGAGGTTTTATGAACATGGGAAAGGAAAAAAGAGCGTGGCTGCTTCTGCGCGTGCAAGCTTTTAGCTTGTGATCGGGTGCGGAGCTACAGGGGAGCTCAGGTGCCGAGGATTGGCCGGTTCAGGCCCCACCCCACTGAGAGACGGTGGGTGAGCCGCTGAATTTGTTCCGCGTGGGCAGGTAGTGGAGGGGCTACCCGTTGGTGCCGTCACCTTGTGCATCTGCTTGGATAAGCCATCACTAAGTTATTCTTTTCTCGATATAACGATCGCGACCCTTGAGTCGATCTATTCGTTGAAAACAGACGGTAGAAGCCTGCTTTGTCTCGTGCCAAGCTGCCACATCCCACATGATCATGCGCTATTGAGCTCGGCACCCTACGATAGCCTTTCAGATGCCCTTTGCGCAACTCGTCGTCGGCAGCCCAGGCTCTGGAAAGAGTACCTACTGTGATGGCAGTGAGTTTTTCAAGACACTGAGTCTTCTGTATCTGTAGACTGACCGATATAGTGCACCAGTTCCTGGGCGCCATTGGGCGAGCCTGTTCAGTCGTAAATCTCGATCCTGCCAATGACCATACAAACTACCCTGCGGCACTCGATATTCGCAACCTAATTAAACTCGAAGAAATTATGAAAGATGACAAGCTAGGACCCAATGGTGGCATTTTATATGCCCTTGAAGAATTGGAACATAATTTCGAGTGGTTGGAAGAGGGACTGAAAGAATTCAGTGAAGACTACGTTCTTTTTGACTGCCCGGGACAGGTGGAACTATACACACACCACAACTCCCTACGGAATATCTTCTACAAACTCCAGAAAATTGGATACAGGGTTGGTAGATTCCCTCCATGGAAACCCAGCGACTGACCGTGCATAGCTTGTCTGCGTCCACCTCTCGGATTCTTTCTGTCTAACGCAGCCCTCACTATACGTGTCGAATGTCCTCCTTTCCCTCCGAGCCATGATCCAGATGGACATGCCGCATATAAACATCCTCTCGAAGATCGACAAAGTCTCCGAGTATGACGAGCTCCCGTTCAACCTCGACTATTACACAGACGTAGACGACTTGACATATTTAACGCCCCATCTCGAGTCAGAATCGCCCGCTTTGAGGAGCGAAAAGTTTGGCAAGCTGAACGAAGCTATCGCAAATCTTATCGAGAGCTACGGTCTGGTGCGTTACGAGGTCCTGGCGGTTGAAAACAAGAAAAGCATGATGCACATTCTTCGCGTTATTGATCGTGCCGGTGGATACGTCTTTGGCGGTGCTGAAGGTGCCAACGACACAGTGTGGGCGGTCGCCATGAGGAGTGAGTCGTCTATGCTAGAGGTGCAGGATATCCAGGAGCGCTGGATTGATCAAAAGGCGGAATATGACCAAATGGAGCGCGAGGCAGAGGAGGAGCAGGCTCGCATCCAAGAAGAACAGGCCATGGAACTGGACCAAAGTGAACCATTTGCTCCAGCGGGTGGAATGGACCCTGACTTTGGAGATATGACAGTCCCAAAGGACAGTGGGATCAAGGTAGTTAGAAAAAAATGATACCCGTTCATCAATCCGCATCATCCATTTCTTCATCACTCGACGCGTCGTTGACGTCCAGAATCATTTCGTCCTGATTACGTAGCGAAAGGCTGAGAGAAGATTGGGAGTCTGTATCGTCCTTTGCAGCAAGGATGAGTCTTTTGGCCTGACGAATAGCTTCTTCCTCAGCTTTGCGAATTGTCCCACTGACGCGTACAACGCGAAAGATACACGGCCGTCCGTCTTTGACGGGAACATGATTCATAAAGGTCAATGTTGACCAGAGCATTTGATAGTGAGCCCTTGAACATCGTAGGATAAAAGTTGAGGTTGCTAGGGACAGGTATTTTACTAGACATGTCAGGAATGCGAAGCGGTTCAATTTTACAATCCAATGCTCACCTGAGCAGTTCAGTAAAGCTCCAGATCCACAGTCGCCATAAAGTGACGCGACTTCAGCCTTGATACCCCTGATTAGTGCACCAGGAGTGAGCTTTTCGATGGTTGGCTGGTGGTTAAGAACAAAGGCTGGTAAATCTGATTTTGCAGCCTTTGTAGGGTCTGGCAGGTAAACAATGTTGACAAGAAGATACCTTTCCTTTATGCGCACCATTTTGAGGAAGCGGCGGTTAGAGATCGAGTGATGTTGTTGTGAATGTTGACGAATAAAAGAAGTTGAACAAAGACTTGTGACTGAAGAAGTCAACTTGCATCTCCGTGGAAGTTTGCTGTAGCGGCTTCGGGGTCTGCCCCACCAAAGACCGGGCGGTCCAGCGGGGCCGTAGACGAGGGAGCTTCCCCGCCGTCATCAGTTGATGAACTCAATTACCATATATGCTCATTTCTCCCTGTAGAAGCCGTACCTTTGACAAAGACACAGGTACTGGTAATATTTTATTCTATGAAACGAATTTCTTCGAAAATTGTTACTCGTTTCGCGTAATAACCATGGCTTCCGGTCCCTTGAAAGCGGCGCTTCTTATCGTCTCGACGACAGCAGCCAAGGACGCTTCTGCTGATGCTTCAGGACCTATACTCACCCAAGTACTGGAAGATGAAGGTGATGGGAAGTGGGAAATCCAAGATACAAAGATTGTCTCGGATGATGTGCTCGCTATCCAACGGCAAATAACTACCTGGACCGACGGCCCCGAAAGTGTCAACCTCGTTGTGACTACTGGCGGAACTGGTTTTGCTACTGGAGACTCTACCCCAGAAGTAAGCGTTCAATAAAAATACTTTATGAGCCATTGAGGGCTAATCGTATCTAGGCAGTCACTCCCTTACTTCATAAGCAAGCGCCAGGCCTCGTTCATGGCATGTTAGCAGCGTCTCTCACAGTCACACCCTGTAAGCAATATCGCCTCCAGTATCGTACCAGATAGCATTAACAAGATTCTTAGTTGCAATGATGTCACGCCCAGTAGCAGGAGTCCGCAACTCGTCCATCATTATGACCTTACCTGGTTCACCCAAGGGCGCCAAGGAGAACCTACAGGCCATCGTCAAGACACTACCCCATGCCTGTATCCAGGCTGCAGGTGGCAATTCCAGAGCTATGCACTCTGGTGGAATTAAGAAACTGGAGGCTGAAGCAGGCCTCACAGGCGGAGGGGTCCAGTCTACAGCTGCCGGCGGATGCGGTCATCATCACCACGGCCACGGCCAGGGCCATGGCCATGGTCACGGTCATGGTCACGGGCATGGAAATCTCGTGAGACACACAAAGCCCGGAACTACTCTCTCTAATGATCCTGCGCTTGGACCTTCTCGTAGATACCGAGAATCGCCCTATCCCATGCTGCCAGTCGAAGAAGCCCTGTCATTGATCGAAGAGCATACCCCTGAACCGGAGGTTATTTCAGCACCAGTTGATCAGTCCATCATCAACTCAGTTCTGGCAGAAGACGTAAAGGCTAGGGAGAATGTTCCGGCCTTCCGCGCCAGTATTGTGGATGGCTACGCAGTTGTGGCCCCTAAGGATGGCCAGCTCAAGGGTATCTTCCCAGTAACGGCCATCTCGCATGCCTCACCCGGTGAGATCGGGGCTCTGAATGAGGGAGAACTGGCTAGAATCACCACAGGGGCCCCTTTGCCTCCTGGTGCCACGACTGTTGTTATGGTTGAGGACACTGTCCTTAAAACAATGTCAGATGATGGCAAGGAGGAGAAGGAAGTTGAAATCCAAGTTGACGGAGTAAAGGAGGGTGAGAACATCCGCGAAGTTGGTAGTGATGTCAAACAAGGCACAGTTATCCTCAACAAGGGAGAGACCATCAGCGGTGTGGGCGGTGAGATCGGTCTCCTCGCTTCTGTTGGAGTCTCAGAAGCAAAGATTTACCGTCGTCCTGTGGTAGCCGTACTATCGACTGGCGATGAGATCGTCGAGTACAACCGCCCGGGTGATCTAAAACTTGGCGAAGTCCGCGACACCAACCGAATTACTCTCATGTCCGCAGCGAGGGAATGGGGGTATGAAGTTATCGACCTCGGCATTGCTAGTGACAAGCCCGGCACTTTGGAGGAGACGCTTCGTGATGGCCTCAGACGTGCAGATCTTCTCATTACCACAGGCGGTGTCTCCATGGGCGAGCTCGATCTCCTTAAACCAACGATTGAACGTTCTCTTGGTGGCACTATTCACTTCGGGCGTGTTGCTATGAAGCCTGGAAAACCAACCACCTTTGCCACAGTTCCTGTTAAGGACAATTCGGGCCAACGTGTTACCAAGACCATCTTCTCACTTCCCGGCAACCCAGCGTCGGCTCTGGTTACTTTCCATTTGTTTGTGCTCCCTTCACTGCACAAGCTGTCTGGCGCCTCGACTAAGGGCCTCCCAAGAGTACCTGCTGTCATCTCGCACGATTTCCCCCTTGACCCTAGACCCGAGTATCATCGAGCTGTGGTTACAGTTGGCAAGGATGGGCTTCTCTCAGCTACCAGTACTGGAGGACAACGCAGCTCCAAGGTCGGAAGCTTGAGGTCAGCTAACGCCTTGGTCATTTTGCCCAGTGGAAAAGGAAAACTGGAGAAGGGGTCAAAGGTTGAGGTTTTGCTATTGAGCGCTGTGCAGGCTGCTTAGAAGTTCGTCCAAGTCCCAGTAATGAGCTACAGCCAAACATACAATGCACATTTCTGCATAAAATAGAGATCTTTAGTAACATATAATTCAAATCTCATCGTGATGTACACTTCCACCTCCATGTGATACTGGTACTAGTACAGGTACAGCCAAAATACGTCCTCCCAAGCCAATCTTCCAAACGCCTGACCAAATATTATTGGCGCAATGCATGCACGCGCTCCGTCTCTTTTGAACACACAAGGTGGTGCCGTCGGTAAACCGCCGGGCTTGATGATGTATAAGGTAAGTGATGGATAGGTGACGGGCTTATTTCGTCTCGCCGAAGGCAGGGGCCTTGCTAGAGACTAGAAGACCAATGATCAGACCGAATAAGCCAAGCACTGAGCTGAAAATTTCGATGACAAGAATCTTGACGAAGCTAGAGACGTATAAGCAGTTGGTCTAAGTTATGATGATTTTAGATAGATGACGTACAGTGATGGATCGGCAGCATCGGCCAGAGCAGCACCGCTACCGTTGATTCCAACGGCAACACCGCAGACAAGGTTGCACATGCCGACGGTAATACCAGACCAGAAGAGGGCATATCCAGTGTAATAGGAGTTGGCGGAGTAGAGCTCGGCTCCAGAGACGTTCTCGACTTTTTGCGAGAAGACGATAGCCATGATGACGCCGTAAATGGCGACAACTTCACAGAAGATAATGGAAATCAAGTTCTTGGTTCGGATACGAGGGGCCTTAACACCACCTCCGAGAATCGACGAGCCGGTAATGAAGATGCCCCTGGAGCCAATGCGTCAGAGCTGTGCTATAAGGATTGTTGATTGAGGGTATACGCACCATGCAGCGCCGACAACAGAGAGACCGATACAAAGCGCGATGCCTAGCGTCGCCCATGTATAAGGCGAAACCGATTCGAGGAAACCGCCGATATCGAAGGACTCGCCACTTCCGGTGAAGAGCATGTCTACACGACAGCATCATAGTCAGTAAAAAGCACAATGGAACATCCAAGTATCAACGCCTATGGGGAACGGGTTTCGCGTACAAGCTCCAACGATGGTCAAGAACGACCCAATGCCGCCCACTCCATAGTACAGACTCATTGCAACGGTATTCGAATTGTTATCTCGACGATCCAGGGTTGATGTGTTGGCGATGGTGAGCGTCGGGTCGGATGAAGGTGTGGCTTATTCTGAGCTTGAAGGAGCTCCTGTTTCAAGGTACCTTGAAGCTGCGATGCGTGTCCAGCAAGCAGGCAACTGGAATAACTGGGACCGACGTCACATGATGCGAGGCTGACTGGTGGCTTGTGGCGCGCTTAGTCATTCCCGCTTTGTACATCCCTCGAGGCAGATGCATCTCATCAACCTTGCCTTCGACAAACTATCAACCACCCAAAACCGAAAGTAGTAATTTAACGACCGACTTCTTTCGCGCCCGAACCTCAAAACCGAAATCATGGCTACCGGAGCGCAATCTTTCTATGAGCTGTACCGTCGAAGCAGGTACTGCGCCATATTGCTATGCGCTGCTATGCGACAGCCTGACTAACATGGTTCACTGCAGCATTGGTCTCGCTTTGACAGATACCCTTGATGATCTCATCAGCGACGAGCGCATCAACCCTCAACTTGCTATGAAGATTCTGAGCAATTTTGACCAGGCCATCACTGAGGCTCTTCAGAAGAACGTAAAAGCTAGACTTCAATTCAAGGTGGGCAAATACCTCCGAGCTCGGCGTACGTATCTCGACTAGAACTAACCGCCTCTTCTACAGGGAAGCCTCGACACCTACCGATTCTGCGACGAAGTCTGGACCTTTTTGATCAAGAATGTTACCTTTAAAATGGACAATGGGAGTCAGTCCGTCACGGCGAACAAGGTCAAGATTGTTAGCTGCAACGCCAAGAAGCCTGGCGAGGGACAATAAGTCAACGACTCACGAATGCGCACGATCGAACACGAAGAAAGGGATTTGCAACCTTCACAAATTGGGAAACTACTGAAATTCTGCTTTTTCAGCATTGGGCGGCGTTTGGAACCTGGCTCTTTACGGGGTACAACGACAGGACATTGATTTTTCGTGGGAAAGAAGTCAAGCACAAGACTCAGTGCTAGGAAACTAGAGTTGAATTTATGCACATTCAACAGAAGTTTAGTCAAGAATACTATTAAATTGCTTTATTTGAACTGTATGGTGTTGAGTTAGTAGTGAGATAACAGCAGAATGACGCATAATTCACTTCCCCGGATTCTGGTGGTGTGGCAGGCCTCTCATGGAGCAAGAAAATACAAGACCTTGATATAAGGTGTCAAAATAAACTCGGCAAAAAACATACTAAACTTATCCTAAACTTATCCTAAATGACTTAAGTTACCTACCTACGTTACCTAAGTCTTATTGTCATTTTTCTAGGATCAAAGTCCCGAGTTTTCTTTCATCCCCCAGGCTGGTTTCTTAAAACGTCTCTAACCAGGGGCGACTCTGCCTAAGATAGGCGGTCCCCCACTAAAGAACCACTTCTCGGCCTCTAACAAGGATGGATGCCAAGTCAATCCATCATCATAAGGGGCCCTCCATTCTCACCAACCTAAGAAGTCCGAAGACTCCGACGACCATGCTCCGTAAACGCCAGAAGCCAGAAGCTGGACCTCCTTCTTCATCACCTTTGAAGAAACAGTCATCCTCTGAGATGCCGTCACCAAGTAATTGGAGCCTACGGTCGCAATGGATGTTCTTTGCGGTTGCTAGCGGTGCTTGTGCTGCTTTCAATGGAGTTTTTGCAAAGTTGTAAGTACAATGACATATTTCTCATATCGTGACAATGATGGAGAGGCTATTCCGAGTGTATAGTGCAGATCGCACCATGGAGACCTTTCGCTGGAAAGAGGTAGCTTCAAAAGATTATGGTATGCTAATTTACTCAGGACAACTACGCACCTCACAACCAACCTATCTGACAGCATTGCGAAACTGATCGGCCTATCCGCTCATGAGCATATAGTCGAATATCTCGTTCGAGGCGTAAGTTGATCTCTTTTGCTCTGACTTGACTCACAACTAAACCTTCAGATATTCTTTGTCCTCAATTTAACATTCAATGGTGTTGTAAGTGACTTCCCCTCGAACCTCTGATCACTCACTTATATGCTTCAGATGTGGACGCTGTTTACTCAGGCTCTGGCCCGTGGTACATCCACAACTCAAGTCTCCATCATGAATACATCCACGAACTTCATGGTTACCGCTGTCCTAGGCGCCTTGATCTTCTCAGAATCTCTCCCTCCTTTGTGGTGGGCTGGTGCTGCGCTTCTTGTCGCAGGCAATGTCATCGTGGGACGGAAAGATGAGACTAAGGATGCTGGTGCTGCGGCCGCTGCTGAAGGGCCGAGTTATGTCCCTTTGCCGACTGAAGATGATGGAGCACAGCGGGATGACGATGAGGATGTCATTGATTTGGGCAGAGAGTCGGATGAGAGAACACGATAGACAGCCTGGCTAGTCAAACAGGCGTGGTGCAGAATGCCACAGGAGACCTGCTGTTGAATCTTTGATAGAAGTGAGACATTTAGCATACGTTAAAGAATAGATTCAATCCCGAACCCCAGTCATCATGCACATCTCTATAGTAACAGATAATAAAAGGTAACAATCAACATGGTCATACAGTTACCGCCGGCTCTCCAGCTCGACGCCCTCATCGAGCACCTCCTCGTCACCATCTAATATTTGCCCTCTCCCCAGTGGCCGCTCACCACCAGAACTGCTTGTCAGGCGAATTCGGCCTCCTGAGTATCTTGAGACTCGGCCAGAGAACCAGTTACCGGCTCTTTGGAAAAGGTTCCAAAGTTGCTCTTGCCCCTCTTCGATACGATGATCATCCTTGGGATTCTCGGCGGCTTCGACCTTGAATTGGTATTTCAGACAGTCTTTGACGGTTACGAGACCAGTGAGCTTGCCATGATATTCAATCAATATAACTCGAGGCCCGATCTTTTGGAACAACTCCATGACAGTCTCGAGGGGTAGTCTCGGGTGAGCTGTGACGGGTGTTGCATCAACATATCGGCTAAAGTCGAGAGTTGAAGAGTGAGATGAGTCGCTATGGATGTTGTTGAGCGATGTGCTGGACAGATTTGCTGACGATGGTGCAAATGTGCATTTTGCAGTCTCTGATAACGGTGAGGTTCGACTCATCTTGTCAATGGCATATCGCAACTCCGTCCTACCGATATAACCAACAAGTACCTTGGTGTGTTTATCTTCCACCACGGGGAAGCCTTGGTATCGATCATCAGCAAGGAGGCTCTGCACCTCGCCCAAGGTAAGTCCATGAACGGGCATCGAAACAACAGAGGTTCTCATGACAGCTGAAACAGGAACTCCAAAATTGTGCTCCTCTTTACTGTCGAGGAATGGCATTCCACTGAACCATATCATTCTATCTGCGATGCCTCCCTTGCCAAACAATTCGCTGACAGCCTTGGTGACTCCGACGACGATCATGGTGGGGAGAATATAGTTCAGAGCACCTGTGAGTTCGAACATGATGACCACCACAGATATGGTGATGTGCATGATGCCACTGAGTGCCGCAGCGGCTCCTAGTAGGGCATATGTACCTGGTGTGATGCAAGGCTCGTCAGGTTTGCATGCGGAAAAGAAGACGCTGGTGGGATTGGCCTCGTGAATAGCTTGAACAAGAATTCCAATTGTTCTTCCGAAGGACGCCCCAATTGCCATTGAAGGAACGAAGATACCGGCAGGAACCTTGCATCCATAGGATAATATAACCAGGAAAAGTCTCAGGAACGTCGCCAGGAACAGTGAAATTATGTTCCACCATCTCTTGTCAGGCTCGCAAAGACCGTGGTACGATTCTCCACGTCCACATTCCGAGAAGAGAATCTCCATGCTCTCTGTCATGTCTATCCTCAAGAAGGCATTGGGGTAGGCAATAATAGCGGTTCCTGCTGCTAGCAAAGTTGCTTCGAGAACTGCATACTCTTTCAAGTACTTCTTTCTGAATGACTGAACCCTCAAATTCCACTTGATCACAAAGGCTCCGTAGAGACCTCCGAAAATACCAATCAGGACGTAGAACAGCAGCTCGAAGAAATGCCAGTCGTTCTTATACTCGACCTGGAACATGACCAGTTGGCCCGTTCGGAAAGGATTCATAGCAGCGAGAACAGCTGTGGCTACCAGGGCACAGAAATAGCTTCGCCATAACGTCTTGAGAGGAAACTGGTTCGACATTTCCTCGAGAGAGAAAAGCACACCGCCGATAGGACTGCCGAAGGCGACAGCGACACCGGCAGCTGCCGAGGCGCTCAGAAACTCCCTAGTCTTAGAAGCGTTGCGTTTGTATTTGTCGAAAAGCCGAGAGATCACATTTCCTGTACACACGGCGTAGTGTACACTTGGACCTTCTTTTCCAACCGACAAACCAGAGGCGATAGCTAGAGGGAGGCAAACTGATTTGATGATCAAAGTCCACCATCCAAGGAAGCCTTTCATAACAAACCCGGCAATGATGCACTTGATCTCAGAGATACCCGAACCGGCGGCATATGGTGCAAAAGACTTGACCAAGGTGCCCGCAACACAAGCAAATAGAGTCTATGCCGTTAGTATGCGCAAGTGTGAATGAAGACTTGGCACTTACTGCAAAGACAAAATAGATAAAATAGTTGAAGGGTTCGAAGCCAGTCCATCTGTGCCACTGATCGCAGCCTGTTCGGTATCAGCATCATCCATGTCGCTATACCCTGGAAACCACATACCATTCTCTTCCCCCCAGCAGCAAAAGTTCTCATTCAAATAGAAGCCTGTCTCGCAGTAGCCCATCTTGACGTCTGAGAGCCATTCTGTAATAATATTGAGTAGTGCTGCATTCAAGCCAATAGCAATACCGATGATTGTTACCACGATCCAGGCTTGCGCTGCATCATAACTCCTCCACAGCTGATATCGCCAGCCAGGTTGTCCCTTATCGTAGAGGCCGGCCGCTTGCTTTCTTCGCGCCTTACGCTTAGCTTGTTCTCGCGCCGCATCTTGCACCCAGTCTACCGTGTATCAGTATCGAAGTCCGTGTTGTGGCCGATCGGGTCGCATACCTATTGTTGTAAAGTCCTGGTCCAGCTAGTTAGCACAGAGCCGCATATCCAGTGTCCCACAACATACTTCATATCTCTTAATCTCGGCAATCTCCTCCTCGATAAGTCCAGCCCCTGTCCGTGCTGTACTCCCTGTTTCTTGATCTGCATTCGAAAAGACGGAGGATAAACGCGATACCACCGAAGGACGTCTTTCAAGTCCAGGTCCAGGAGGCGCCAAGCTGAAGGATGATTGTCGCACGTTCATGGTTCAGGCAAGTCGACCATTGTCGCTCAACCGCTATCTTGGAAGTCGCGCAAGTCGGGATGATTGGATTGACTGATTAAAAATGCTAGCGAGGCGAAAATGAGAGCTGTTTCTTTGGTAAAGGCTATTTCGTAAACGTTGTTATATGGTGAGTGTCGTAGTGACCAACAGGGATGCTGACAGCTGAATGTGTGGCTTTCGGTTCAGCCACAGTATCGCGTTTAGTGGTTGCAGCATCGCGTCTCAGACGGGACTTCATTAGTGAATATCATTCTTCGTTCACTGTATCTTGACTTCACAAGACCAGTAATTTCACATTCAACTCGAGTTATCAACCATTGATAGCGATACAAAACGTTTACTATTCTTCTAAATAAGCATATTCCTCACATTCCCTTCATTCTCGAGTCCCAACTCTCAAACGAATCGCAACCCCTGATTCAATTTTGGAGAATTCGCTTGTAGTCAAGGTACGGCTCACGTTTCCTGTTCAAGATGGTCGTGCAATCCAAGTGTCATCTTCAATCTTGAATTCACTGTGTACCTACTTCTTTTTGGTGTCTGTTTATCCTTGTTCTCTCCCATATATTCTGCCTTGTACTTTCTGGTTACTCCAACAACTTTGTTATCCTTGTACTCAAACTTTGGCCTTCGTCGCTCACCAATACAAAGCCATCCACCTCACGCATTGATACATCTGTTTGGCTCTTCTAACTCACTCAGACCTACTTAATCCTTTCAAAATTTCCAGCAATTTCTGTCTCGACTACCGCCATGCCTTATAACACCACTGCTATTCCTCCTCGAAAGGAGCCTACAGGCCAGAATCAGCTCCCTCGTAAGCTATTGACCATACTCTCCAGTCCCAATCTAACATGATGATAGTCTCTAGAGTTAAAAAGATCATCGCACAAGACCCAGATATCGGCCTGTGCTCTAACAATGCAGCTTTCGTGATAACCCTCGCTGCCGTATGTGCTCGCTACCCATTCTCACCCCCGTCATACTTATGCGACATAGGAAATGTTTGTTCAGCATCTTGCAGAAGAGTCACATACCCAAGCCAAGCTAGACCGCAAACCTCGTCGAAACATCCAATACAAGGATGTTGGTAAGTTAGCTCCCTCTTACTTGACTCAGCAGCCCTTTCTAACTTCAATAGCAAGCGCTGTTGCACACCATGACAACCTCGAGTTTCTTGAGGACGTGGTACCAAAGACCGTACCCTACAAGAACATCAAGGCCAAAGCCAAGGCCACGCAGGCCCGTCTCCAAAGTGACAATACCAACCAGAAGCTTGAGTTTCCTTTGGCAAACGGCGTTGGCCAGCCTCTTGTGAACGGCAACTCCGCGGCTCATCATGATAGACAAGATGACCCGAACTCGCAGCTTGAGTTGGAGTTCAGACAGGCTTCTGGTGCGAATCGAGATGGAGATGTAGCAATGACTGGCTAGTTATAGTATTGCTCACTTGCTTGGTGGCTCATGGTAAAGAGGCGTTTGCAGGGTTGACCGTTAGTCCGCTGGATTAAAAACGAGGACAAAAGCGGTCTATCATCATCATGTACATCATAAAACAAATGACAATCTTGATATTTGGCATCAACTTCCATTTCTTAGGGTGGGGTGATAGCCATAATGTGAAAGCGAAATAATCACAGCATTTTTTCTGCAATCCCCAAAGCAAGTGGTACACAACCATCATAGTTGTCAAGATTTATTCCTCCATGGCATCTCCGTGTATACCAGAAGGCAGACGTCCCTCGTTCAGCTCCTTCTCCAGCGCGATAATCTCCTGTAGGCTGGTAGCCTTCTTGATACGCTCCTGTAGTCGCTTCTTCTCGGCTTCCGTCAGCTTTATTCGGGAAAGCTTGGAGGGCGCATCCGAGCCGTCGGTCGAGGTGTTGAAGGTTGTGGTCTTGATACCCTGGATCTGCGTCGTTGTTAGCGTCATGCAACTGTTCTATGATTGGCGATGTCCATACCTTTGAAGCCAGGGCTGTTGGCTCTTCTTCAGTTCCGAAGAGCTCGCGAGCCTTCTCCCGCTCGGACTCCTTAACCTTTTCGAAGTCAAGAAACCGCACGGAAGGACACTTCCATAGTACCCAGTATCGATAGTTCTGCATCTTGCATCAGTAATTGCTGCATCAGTGGGCACGCCTCAAACTGACCTCCTTCTTGGAAACGGGGTTGTCCGACAGTACCAAGTGCGTCAAGCGGGGGAATGACGCCAGCGCATCCAAATCCGCAAGCTCTGTCAGGTTGTTCGACGATAGCACCAGGTTGGCAAGGTTTGGAATGGCCTTAGCCAGAGAGGGCTGAATGCTTGAAACGCGGTTTCGTGCGAGGAGAAGGGTCGTTATGCGAGGCGACAAGGGAAAGTTTCCCAGTACTTGAATGTCATTATCTGTGAAGTCGATGGCATCGTGAGGCTAAGCTGTTAGCAACAGAGCAACAAGGGAGAGAATTTGGAACTTACACCAGCGACACCCAGGTTCTCAATCGCGGGAATTCGGTGGCCTGTACACGCCGCAAAGACGATTGTATCAACTCTGCGCTCTCTAGAGATCAAAAATGTAGCATCTGCTCTTTTCAAAACGCACCTCGAAGATCAAGCTCTCGCTCCTTGAGCGGGTTGAGGTAGGATAGGGAATCCCGGATGAGGTCGGCGGTGAGCCGCATCTTGGATTTGGGGCCGTTACCTCGGGTTCAGAAATGAAGTTGCTTGGATTTGGCTCGCTGCGTGATCGACTTTGGAGACTGTTTGGAAGGGCGTGCGAATGTCGGTAGTGTTGATTTATGGTAAGGCAAGGCTGCGACTTGACGAGGCGTGGGGGAAATTTTGGTGTCGCGTGTGGCTTGAGCTTAGAGTGGCACACAGGCCCCAGCCACCATAGACTCAACTTAGTAGATCTACTCCATACTCGAGGTAAGTTTGCATATACCAGTCAATCAGGGAATAGGGGAGTGGTTCGATATTTTCGAAAAATTTCACGTATATTAAGCGGCTTTTTAGAAGTTCTTACTATTCCGCACACTACAGTTGATACGACAAACTCCAATGTGCTTAAGCTTAGCGGTTGATGATAATGTAATTCTTGCTTAGTTGTTCTATCCACAAGCTCCCAGCAAACTAAAAGGTGATTGCTCTTGATGTCTTTATAGACTGCATCGTGTCGCCAGCTGTATCCCGGCTCTACTGAAACACAAAGACGACGCCCATCCTATCCACCGAAACGCTCATAATATAGGGGAACTCCAACAACGCCACATCTAAAATAGAATCCACATGAGACTGCAGCAACTGTTGTTGCTGAAGGGATATAACTGTCGATCGAGGTGGTCGGGCAGTCGATGACTTGGCTCTAGATCCAGAGCCAGCATTAGGGGCCGTCGGAGCTTGTCTAGGAAAACGCTCCGTGTTCAACGTCAGCGCCGTTGTTGGGTGGGAGGTCGTGTAAGTCGGTTTAGGTAGATCTGGGGACAGTCCACTGTAGATGAACGAGCTCTCCATCCGAGACAGATCCCAGAAGCGAAGTCTCTTATCTGATCCGCCAGTGACGATAAAGGCGTGCCTCACGTCTCTCGAGTCTTCTGCAGTTGCGGTTCCGACAACCATTGCACGAACTCCACGATCGGCATTGGCGATTTCGTTGGGTTCGATGTTAGTAGCATATCGTCCGAGCATGCCTTCTCGCTTATCTTCGTCCACGTCCCATGGCTCATACGCTTTGAGCCCATCCTTGCTGCCTCCCGTTCTATAAATTTCTCGGCAGACGGTTTTCTCCAGGTCCCAAACCGTCACCTCGCCTTGTCCGGTACCGCCAGAAATGCATACCCATTTGCCACGGCCTTTAGTAGGGTGGATGGAAATTCGGTAGATTGACCCTTTGCCTGGTAGACCCCAACCCTTGAGCCTCATCTTGAAACGCAGATCCCAGAGATCAACAACTCCATGAGAAGTACCCACGCAAAGCCAGTTGCGCTTCCTATCCACGCAAAAGCAAGTTGGCGTTCCATGGTGCACTGGGTTCTCGAGAGTATATAGGAGACTCATGGTCCTCAAGTCGATACCAAGAATCCTTGAGCGATTCGTAGCGATGACAAGAATCGAGTTCGATTCTTGTCTGAAATGTTCACACCACACAGCGAACTCGCCATCTGGTAGTTGATACTCTCGCAAGACGCGCAATTTGCCGTACCTAATAACGCCACCAGCAGATACAGTGTCAACCTTCACTACGTGAACGGTACCATCGGATGCACAGCTAACAAAACAATGTGAGTTCTCTACAAAACAGAGGGCAACAACCCGCGTGTTATCTCCGTGTTTGTGGAGTTGACGAGAACGGTGTGTAATGTTTCGCTCGAGCCTAGCCGTATCCCAAACTCTCACAGTGCCGTCGTCGCCACCAGTGATGAAGAAAACATGGTCAGGGGATGGTAACACCCTATTGATGGGGCTTTTATGTTCGGAAAACGTTGCAACAAGTTGTCCGACTGGCTTCCAAGGTTCCTCGCCAGGTTGAACACTGGCGCGACTTGCTTTGCTCCTCTTGATCGGCGTGACCATAGGCCCAAATTCGATAACATCACGAGGGAAATTATCAACATACATGTTATCCAACATTCTTTGTATGCTTGGGTCGTTACCTGCGTAACTGTGTTTCGACACCCGGGAGCCGGTAGTGTCGCCTTCATTCCCTTCAGAGGAAGCTTGCTGGTCGGTTGAGGTCTGAGCAAAAGGGCCCTCAACCTCACCAAATGCATTTGCGTCGGTGGTGCCAGTTTGTGCGATCGATTTGTTCTTGTCCTTGCGGTCAAGGAGACTCAGGGCACTTGCCTGATAGCGCACTGTATTTCTAGAAGGTGAACCTCTTTGAGAGGGTCCATCGTCGGCTGTCTGCATCAGCTGCCCTGCGGAAGGTGCTCTAGTATGCGTTCGACCAGCACTAGTTGGTGAAAGGAGCCGGCGTGATGAACGAGGTCCGACGCTTTGAACTCGGCGGTTATTGTTGACCCTCTTTTTTCCGCCAGTCGAGTCGTCAATAGTCATGGAGGCGTCTAAGAGGGCATCTGCAATTGTGTAAGGCTCTGATGGTGGTTCAAGATCCACGACTGCGTTGGGGTCTCGAAGTGGCGCGTCATTGAAGAACACCGTCTGAGGAGTGATTCCCAATGATTTGAGAGATACTACACCATTGGATGCGGTACCATCTGATGTAGAAGTATCACGCGCCTTTATTTTACTTAGCCGCCAAATGAACTCACGTAGGGCATCAAGCTTCAACTCGTCTTCATGCTTGAGTCCGAGGTTTCTGAGTTTCGTTAACCATTGCTCATCTTCGTCATTTCGAGCCACTCGCCCCATGGAGCTTTGCATCAAGTCCCGAGAGGTACGACTTGATGTTGGCCCTTTGGAGCCGAACAACGATGGTTTGAGCTGTTGCAGGGGCTTCCAGTAGATGCCGCGTTCTGTCTTCGAGGCCCACGTTATGGCCTGGTCAAAGACATTTCGAGCCAATGGCCTCTTGAGAGCATCAAGTATGTTGAGCTCGGAAAAGTCAGAGAGAACCTCCACTTTCAGGAACGGTTTAACAAGAGGCATCAGGTTACACCTGATATCAGCAGGTGGCAAATACCGCGCCGACATTGATATGAATTCTGCTGCTGATTCGCGAATCCATATATTTGGGTGCATCGTGAACCGGCTGATGAGGTCAACTAGCTCCCACACCTTGGGCCTTGATAACAAGCCAAGCCCAGCGAGCTGAGCAAGCGAATGGAGAGCGGCCTGTACCACGTACTCCTCTGGATCAGTCAAGGCTTGTATCATCAAGGGGAGCATGAACTCTTCCAAACTCGTGCTCCCAATGAAGGCTGCGATGCCGACGATCGTATCAAAAAATGCACATTTCAGCGTCCAGTCTCGATCGTTCAGATATGTGTTTAGATGAGTAAGGAGGACATCGTTTGAATGATGGTCAAAGAAGAGGCATAGCTCGGGTACGGAGGCCAAAAATGCTCTGCGAACCGAAATATCCGGGTCTTCTACCAATTGTTTTGAATGGCTCTCAAGAACCTCAAAAAGCTGTCGCCCAGCGTTGTCAAAGACGCTCTCAAAGTTGGCCTTGGCATCCGCTCCAGGTTCGACTTCAGGATCGGTAATAGGCATCGAGCCATCAGCTCGAAGGCTTGAGGCCATATTAAGGAATCTCTGTGCAGTAGTCGCAAGACTGCCGAGACAAGAAGCATAAGCTGCTCTGACCAAGGAACTGGGTGCCCTTGATCTAGATCCCAACGCGATTTCCATTCGAGGCAATACATACTCTACCAGGACATGAGAGTTGAACGCATTGACTGTCTGCACCAGCTGCAAAAGCTGGGTAATGGTTCGAATGGCCGCAATCAGCACTAGGTCTGTCTCATCTGGGACGAGAAGTGTCATGAGATATGGCAAAACTCTGTCCAACTTGGCTTCATCAGTTAGTCTTTCAGAAAAGGCCAGGAGTACATCACATGCGCGGATTCGTGAAGATGCTCGCGCAGTGTTTCTTAGTTGAGACACGATCAGCGTCAGGAATATCAACGTTCCATCATCTTCTGGTGGCTCTAATTCGGAAGATACGGTATGGTTGTGATTCGGTATGTTAAGTCTCACTGGGAAATGCGATAGGCTCAGCCTAGGAGGCGGTTGAAATTCGTCTGCGGTACGTTTCTCAAGCTGATAACCGAGGAAGTATGAGATCTTATCAAAGTCGTAAAATACACGATCGATTCGATCATCAGCTTCTCCAAGATTTTTCGAAGTGCCTGACATGGGACTGTTGCCAGATGAAGGGTCTGTTATGAGCTCCATATACTGGTGCAGGAAGTTGTAGAAGTAGTGTGGAAATACTTTGCCTTTCCAGAACTCTAGGTACTGGTCTGCTGAGTATCGTTTCTCGGGGTCAAGCTGAATCATGTGGGCTATCATATCGGCGAGGTCCTTGTTTGCGATGGTGCTCAGATGCGTAATCACAGGGTCGTACTCGCCACGCCGATACTTGTACAGCTGTGCGAGGCTGAAGATGTCCGACTCAAGAAAAAGTTGCGCAATAACACAACCAGCACTGAAGATATCCATTGCCCATGTCATCTTCGCATTCTTCGGCGGCGTCTCTCCAGAAGCATAGAAGCGCTCGGGGGCGATATAGCAGGTTCGGAGGCCTGATGTATCGAAGAAGTAGGAGAAATCAGCTGGGTTGTCGTCGGGGAGCATCACAGGCTTATAGGCGGAGGAGAAATCGGAGAGGTACAGCCAATTCCAAGAGGTCACGAGGACATTCTGCGCCTTGATGTCGCCGTGGTAGACATCGCGTGCATGGCAATCGCGAAGAGCGCAAAGCAGCTGGAAGGCCAACCATTTCTTCTCGATGTCCTCGAGGAACGGTCGAGTGCTGACTCGATCGTATAGTGAGCTGTAAAGGAACTGGCGGACCAAGTAGCCGTTGGTCTCGGTCTCGATAATGCGCTGGAATCCGAGGGTGTTGGGGATTTTGTCTATCGCGTTACTCTGCTCTGATTTTGGTTAGAATATCTCTGGAGGGTGTCGAAAACGCCCGAAGGTTACCTATTATCTGTTTCTTGTATTGCTGTAGCTTGACGTCGGCGTACGGCTTAACCAGGACCTTGACGAGCACTAGACCATTCTCGTGACGCCCACGAATAGACTTCATGAACCTCGCATTTCCTATGCTCTTCTCAAAGTGAACATCGCTAAGCTCCGAGATATCGATGCCTGCGGAGCCGACAGACGGCGTCGCGAGGGAGAACCCTTGACCCATGATTTGGTGGGGGGCCTAGGGGAATCGTGAAAGCTATCGATCGGCCACGCACGAAGCTATCGTCATTTTGAAAGAGTGAAATGGCAGGTGTACGTTGTCTGGAATATAAGATAGCGCTTGAGCCGCGATGCGCTGATTCGATGTTGAGGCTACCCAGCGTAGGTGTATAAGTATGAAGAAGTAACAAGCCGTGGTTGATGTAGGAGTGAAGCTTGTCTTGTCATTACCTGGGTACCTTGCGAGGAACGTCATACGGAAGCACCTGGAGGTGCACGCGGAAGACCATGCCCCACTAAACCACGTCTAAGTGAATCCAGCTGAGGCTCTACCCAACCTAACACAACGACATAGAAGGCATTTCAAGGCAAAAGAAATCATGAAGATTTTAGATCGCAGTACTTTATCAGTCAATTGGATTTGTTTGGTGACACGCTTGCCACCAAGGTGGGGGCGAAGGCAGTCATTTCCTTGTCGCAGGTTGCTCCAAGTCTGCCTAAACATAATTCACGATCTATAAACCAGACTTCACAATTCATGGGAGAACGAATCAACCGAAGGACAATTTACACAGCGACGTTGTTGGGCCTACTTCGGTCTTCAGAGGTAAACCGTACAGCGCATAAGGCGGCCACAGTGGCTAACCCGTGAGCTTGCTGATGATGCTAAGGAACCCTCACCAGGCATATCAGCCTGCAACTGGAGAGTATATTCTCACCCTTCCCCCAGATCAAGTTAGGCCCTTTGAGAACATGTTTCGTCAACTCGTAGCAGAGACCTTCATGAAGCCTTTCGGGCTCGAATGCCGTGGCTCAAACAGCTTCCTGTTTACTTAAAGGGTCACAAGAGATGTTTCATGAACTTCATTTACCCGCTGCAAAGGGCGAATGAAAGATAAAGGTTTCACCAACTCAGTAAACCTAAGACCTATACAAAAATTTGTCTAAACTTATGAACTTCGTAAAAGATTAGATACTCTGGGCTGTTTATGTAAGAAGCTGAGATGTCCTTTGAATGAAAGCCGAGTTCCAATCGATCTTTTGTTTCTTACGAGAACGAGGGAAACGCGAGTTGTATAACGTCATTTTCGAGATACCCATTGCTCATGACCATAAACCTAGATAGAACTATGAAACAAGAAAAGAGTAATCAGAAATACAGCCACGTCCCTTAAAATCCTTAGAGCATGCAGCAACCCCGACGCTATGAATGGTCTTTCTTTTGACATAAGATAAGCTCCAAAGTGACAATCAACAACTAGTATAGGTACGATACAAAGCCAATCCATACGGACGCAATGCTCACGCTTCGTGATAAGTATAAAATGAGAGGTGGAAGACGGTCCTCCGTTTTCCAGCAGATGGGAGTAACCAAAACAAATTCCAGTGAGTTTTTCCCCTTTTTGAAGCTTTCTTCTTCCCCAGTCCGTGACGCCAATGATGATCTCAATGAGTTAACATGAGCGATGCTGAAAGCAAAGTACTTAAACAATTGAGCTTCTCGTCATGGTGTTTCAAGAATGATGGCCCAGGCACACGATTCGCGACCACGCTATGGTCCACGACTGCGCATCGCCCGGGTTGATCGATATTGCAGTTTGGGAAGCTCCATTTCGACATCGATGCCCTCGTCGGCTTCCATGATATTTGGATCCACAGCCATAGGTGCCATGGGATCTGCTGGGATAATAGGTTCGGCAGCCTCGAGCTTTGCGGGCTCCAACTTGTTCTCCTCCTTAGTAGGTGTCGGGTTGCTTTCCTTCAAGCCAACGGCCATGTCGCGGCGCATACTTATAGGCCGCCGTGTCCGGACTTTGCCCATCTCGCCTGTTTCCTTTGCTAGTTCAGGCTCTTCGCGCTCTACGCGCTCCATTTCTGTCTTGGCCATCTCGAGAACCTCAGTCAGTCGTTTCTGTACTTTGCTGATCTCGTCGTTGCAGTCGCCATCGCGAAGGAACTGATGAGCACCGTGCTCACACATGCTCTGCACAAATTCGAGGCCCTTATCCAGCTTATCATATACGTCTGGTGGTTGGTCGCCAGCACCGGGTCGAGATATTGACATAGGACCGAATCGCCTGCTGCTCATGTATCGTAGTGAAGGGAGAGCGTCGTCATTACTTCCGTCCTCTGATACGTCTTGCTCCGCAAGTTTCTTGATCTGGGCAACTCTTGCGGCCATCTTGGCTTTGCGCATCAGGTTTCGACTTGACGAGACGAACCTCACAAGATCGTCAAAGAAGCTCTGAACATAGCTATCATAGTAGACAATGATCATGCTCCGTGTTCGATAAGCGGTAGGGGCGTCTTCGTTAGACATCATAGATGGCGACTTAGGCTTCTTCCTGACCTGAGCTCGTGCTCTGGCTTGTGCGGCTTTGATGATCTCTTGTTGCTGACGAATGGAACCAGGGCTTGGGGTATGCAACTTGGGTGTCTCGGGCTTGACTGATGTCTGTGCTGTGTTATCACCTGCGCCATCTTCGAGGATGTCCTCATTCGCTGGGGCCTCAGCGTGAACTACTGGAGGATCATCTTTAGGCTTGAGTGACTCGGTTGAGCCTTTGTTGCGAAGCGACTTTGTCTCCGCACTTTTGCCCTCTGCGGCAGCAACAGCGGCCAGCTCGGCCTGGCGTCGGTCGATCTGGCCACTGAGGTCGTCAAGTCGCTGTAACCAGTCCGGAACGTTATTGACAAGATTCTTAAGCGCATCCATAGCCATGTCGCGGAAGTCTGTTTCTAGCGGTGGAGCCGTGTTGGCTGAAGGTATAGGGGCCAGGTGATGTTCACCCGACTCCCTAGCTGTCTGATTGAAGAATCGCAATATATGCTAGAGCTGGTAGCTGCGTGTTTGCAGACCTACGGCGAATGAGGTAAGTTGGGAGATTTGACTTGTATCGGGGACCTAGTGGCAAATAAAGGTAGGGTGATCGGCAGCGTTTCGTGTCTCGGATGGATCAAAGTCCAATTCGTGGGTATCAAATAGAATCAGTGAGAAATAATTGGTAAAGCAAGCACCATAGCACTCGGGTGGGACAGAGGCATAGAAATTGGATCGTTTCTTGGGTGAGACTCGTATCAGTCCTCTTTTGTCTCGTGATGGTCGTAATCGTCGTAGGCGTCGTTAGATGATACAAAGGTTCTCTCTGGACAAGTAAGGGTAGAAAGGTGTACAAATGCGTTAATGCAATTTGATACGGATTGGGCAAAAGGTCAAAGAGCTTCAAGTCAAATGCCCAAAGTTGCAGGAGGATAGAGGATGTCGTAGGTGTTTAAGATTAAAGAGCCAAGGCTGGTTGGTTGAAACGAAATGATTCGAGTTGGACTTGGTTTGGTTCAGGCCTGGTCTGACGCTTGATGGGTCCACTAAGATGGAACGAACCTGGCGCGATGCTTGAATGTTGGTTGTGAAGAGAATAGGTAGAACCAACAGCTGAGGTCTCGGAGAAGAGATGAGGATGGAGGTGAAAGCAAGGTTTGCAACTGCGAAAGTTCACTGTGAGCGGTTCCTCAATTGATCGCTTACGTCTCGTCTCGTGTCGTCTTATCTCAACAGGGCAAGGGACTCGGCAGGTCGGACGGAGGCTCAGGCCTTCTAGGGAAGAAGTGGCCGGGTGGGTAGTGGGAGTGCGGCGGGGAGAAATGGAAGCTAGAGAGCGCGGAAGACGGGAATTGAAGCGTTTTAGAGAGTCCAAGTAACGACTCCCAGGATGTATGGACCCGATCCGAACAGCCCTGTCTAGGGTCTTAGTCTTATCCGATCTTGCACTTCCAGTGGCCTTCTAGGCTCCTCGGATTGGCTGAATGGTCTCTGAACGGGCGAGGGCAAGCCACAGTCCACTAATGACGGGGGAGTTTTGAGCTTGGCTCAGGCCGGTTAAGGGCTGAAGCTGGCTGAGAGTTTGCTGCTTAGGGCGCGGGAGTTGGAACGATTTAAACCCTGAAGCGGTGGAGGTGAAGGGTCAGAATACAGAAGAGGAGCCAAGGGACCGAGATTCGACAAGAGATCGGCTGCAGTGGGAAGAGAGGAGGAGGTTGAATGGGATGGTGTAGAAGAGAGAAAGAAAGAAAGAGGACGAAAGGAGAGGTAGGCAATTAGAGATGCAGAGTGATAACCTAAGCCTGTACGTAGCCCAATAAACGAAAATGAGAATAAGATGGTAGGATGGAGAGAGGGTTGGTGTCAGAGGGGAGGGGAGCAGAACAAGCATGAACATGGGTGGTATGGGTAAAGATGCCATGCGAGCGAAAAGGCGGGATGGGGATGGCGAGAGATTTTATTGCAGCACAGTAGCAGCAGAAGAGAGATGCAGATGCAGATGCAATGCATATTGGCATTACATGGTTCAAGGTCAAGGTAAAGCAAGGTCGCTGCAGAGAGTGGCAGAGAGAGGAGAAGGGTAAACAGAGCGAACAAGCCTACAGGACGGGGTGTTTCTCTAAGGGGGTCCAGGGGCGTGTAGCATTAATGCCCTCTACACCACCAACAGGTGTGTACTTCAGAGGAACTCTCTGGCACACTGCATAGTACATACAAAATGCATGTACTACATACCACTCGTACAACACCCTTGAGCACTAAATAGCAAAGCAGAGCAAAGGCTCAATGAGAGGGGGATTTTTGGCAAAGATGAGATGGGAAAAGAAAGATTCTTCCATTACAGGGATTATCGGAGGATGGACAACGGCGGCTGGGCGGCAGGAATCACGGCCGCGGCGGCACGGTGCAGGCCAGGCTATTTGCAGTACCTTGGCTGATGTCGGCTTTGAGGAAGGCCTCTGACCTTGAATCAGGGTGTCAAAAAAGTAGCGAGTTAGTTGACGCTCTAAGTTTATACCAAGTTTACCTAGCTATTTTTGTCGGTGAGGATTGATCAAGATGTAACTCCGTCTTGTCTCCCCAACAGTGGAGAAGAGGTTAGGGGAAACATGCAAGTAATCATGAGGTGTCATTGTTGATACACTGACAACTGTACCCGTGATGCTTTGAGATACTCATGTCGCCATGCATTGAAGACGGCCGACTCACTGAACTCTAAAAGAGACCATCACGGAAACAATCAACCTGAGTACTGAACAAGGACCCTTGCGAGGTGATCGGACTCAATGAGATATGCCACGGGGGTCAACTTGAGGCGAGTGTGAGATGTGCGGGATGCCACGCAATGAAATGCATTGGGGTGAGAAATGTGACTGACGTTTTAAGGGACGGGATTAGTTCAGTCGAGCTAAGCCAATTGTGCGTCTAGTTGTTTGTGGCTTGGTGTTGATTTTTGACACAAAACTGTCAATGGTGTCTCGCTCTGTGCTTTGACGTTTATGGAGAGGTCACCATAAATGAGACACGATTTCTCAAGCCCAATGGTCTCTCCAATGATCAGCCACGCTGCAGGTAACTCCAATATCATTAATCAACTTCTCTCTTGCTGATTGATATTGTGTTGGAAGAACTGCGTAATCGTAAACGGGGAATGTTTCCAGCGGGGATCATGTGGAGCTGTTGAGTTGAGCCACGGCCCATGATGCCCTCTCTGGCACAGACAGACAGGCTCATGCATGACAAGTCAAGTCGCAAGGATTCAAACCGTACACTGTTGCCGCTATTATTATTGAATAAACACAGACCAACAGGAGTTTCCTCTTTTAATGATCACAGCGGATTCTCGTGTTCACAAACGAAGTGTTCATGCATGATATGACATGACAACTTATCATGTTGCACGAATCCTTCAGAAACGGAAGAAGAAACAAATAAACGCACCGCTCTTCCGTCGATCGCATCTCGCCTTGTCCAACCTTCGGCCCGCTACTCATGGCTCTTCTATCACAATATCCGCAAGACATTCCCTCGTGCCGGACCTTCGGTGACGGAAAGGAGAAAAAAACACGGAGCTTGTCGAACATCGCCCTCGAAGCCTAAATCGGGTGATTCTTGCGCTTGTAGGACATTGCAATGGATCTACGTGAATGCCGTGTTTGTTTGCATACCAAACCTCCCGATATCAGTTTCGCTTATTTTCATTCTTATCCTCATCCTCATGATACGAAGGTTTTCTCGATTCGATCTGGAGCTTATCGGACAGCGCGAATGTACGTACCCTTAATGAACTTAGACCCCTGCACCCCCACCTTTACATGCATTACCTATTTCCATTCTTTGATTGATTGCTTCGAAACTTCAGGTAGGACAAGATTGTCGTCGCTTGATGGTCAGAGAATTTTCCCAGGCACAGTCTGATATGTAATCACGACAGACCACTCTGAAAGCTTGTGGTGGTGATAGACAGGTCCTCTGCTGTTGTCGATGACACTTTGTACCACCCAAATCTAAGACTTTCCTGTAGGTACATCTATTCATGGGTGCTGTTGTGATTTTCCAAGACCCAATGCCATCATCACTACAGTTATCTCATTTTTAAAAAATTATAGAAACAAATTCGACGCTTCCTCCGTTTCAAACCCATGGTCAACAGGGACTCATTAACGAAGCATCATAGACTACGGAGTACCGCTTCTTTAGTTTCTTCTAGACGACGGAAAAAATTCTTTATCTAATTTCTCATCAAAAACCCTTGTCATACCCTCCCCATGCACGATCTTCCTCTGAAACGACCTACCTACAGAGGAAGGTCGAGAAACACAACACCGCACTTCCCGTCGTTTGTGCGATCAGAGCATAAACTGAATATCGCATGGCTACCGGTTCGCTGCAATTCCTATAATAGGCAATGCCACAACAGACGGAAACTATCAGCCTTGTTCCTCACGAACTTGTCATTGTGCTGCATGACGATACTTGTTGTTAGTGACACTGTATATATCCGCCTGTACTTGATGATCGTCTTCAAGGAAGACAGTGTTTATCAATCTCCGTCTTTGAAAGCCCACATGTCCTCTTGGATTGTCTCAAAGGTGAATAATCCGTCGGATATTAGGCATGTCCTCAGGAAATTCTAATTACTCTTCGCCAGACCTCAACTCAATGACTTCCTCGAGAGGAGCGTGTTGGTTCTTATTTCCCTGGTTAAAGTCGAGTGTAACCCCAAACAGCCGATATTCAACCTGTTCTTCAACATCCAGAGGGGCTGTGCCATCGCCGCGTGTTCATGTCCAACGGCTAAAGGACAACTCAACACGCAGCCAAGCCAAGGGGATCATCTCGCATAACAGTGCATATCAACGTCGCATCAACAGCTCGTAACATGACAATAAATAAAACACATTATGATCGACTGTTGATTGTTCCCTATAGTAGTTCCGCAGCCGATGGTTCACTAACGTTGTCTAATGAGAGAAAGGCCAAGCTGTCACGGCAGTTCAAACCCTTCTTGTCATGGTCCGATTCGCAGTCTGGCTTTTTTTCCTTTTCGGCTCTTTTTCTCTTTTCCTTGATCGGCCTCGCTTGGCTTCGCTTCCGCGATGCTAGTCCAACGGCCAACTAATAAGCTCAAGTTTGCGCCCGGGCACGAGAGATATCCATAGTACGTAGTTTCTATACGCCTCCCGTCTCGATACGTTTTTCAATTCGAGACGTTTGCTCTACTCGGCACTTCTGAAGCGAGGACAAGCAGCGCGTGCGGTATCCCCAGTCATGCTATTTTCTGATCAACGGAGTCTTGACCAGAGAGATCAGCAAGGTTCTACGGGTTGCAGGCGTCAACAATTCATCACCTGACTAGACTTGACTCTGTTGGTCAAGGTTCTTATCCTTGAACAAAAGCAATTTGCCCTGTCTTCTCTTCAGCAGAGCAGGGCTTTCAGCCAACAAGTGCCGTGCCGACATGGATTCAAAATGTCTCAGCATGGTCGTTATTAAAGAACCCCAGTTTCTTAAGAATGTTGGTTGCTGATCCACAAGGATGAAAAGGTCTAGAACTTGACTAGACGCTCGGTTCAAGACGAATACAAACGGAATTTCTGATGAATTCGATTCGATATCTCGGCGGTGTGGACGTTAATAAATCGGCCGTCTCTTGCATTTCCGAGGTTGCACTCAGAAGTATGAAGGATCATCAACAGCCCCAATCCGTCAACTTGCAGCAGACAGTGTCATTCCAATCATAGCTCTGGAGAGTTGGATCTCCATAACTTAGACGCAACTACATAGCAAAAGGTTTAGCCTGTCAAAGATCAACGAATAGTGCCCGCTGGTGTTGTGCTTTGACTTTGACTTGTCTGGTCTCTGAAAGGCCGGCTCGCTCCGCTTTGACGATGCACGAAAAACGGCCAAAACGGTCGAAGGGGGCTTGAGACAGTGGAAGCCCTGTGCTTATGACGATATAATTACAGGGTTCGTGTCTGGCAGTTTGAAAAGGGAGAACGAGAGAATATGCATTGAGACGGTTACTGAGATACCGACAGGCAATCAAAGACATGCATAGCAGATCCAAGGCACTCATGAGACCTGGCTAAGCTGTTTTCGTTATGCCGTAGAGTGCCACTGGGGTTTTGAACTGGACGAGGCACTTTGACTTGATGCTGTCTGGATGAAGCATCAAACCTTATTAACCAAAATTCATCGTAAATCGCCAGAGAATCCATGCACACCGATGACTTGAATAAGAAACCTTTGCCTTCTCTTATTCTCTTTATTTCCGACCAACCTGCCTTCTCGGAACAGGTCCGATTAATCCTGGCAGCCATCAAAGTATGTTGGTTGTTAGTTATCATCTGTTGGTCCTAAATTTCTCGATGACAGCCAAGGAACTCATCATCATTGCTGCGTGCCAAGCTATACGATCAGGCACAGTACTGTATTCTGTAGGAACTCTCGTGTCATGCTGACAATATGCAACCGTCGCTCTTTGACTCATGCCACTCGTCAACTACCGGCAAGCTAGCCAAGCTAAAATCGCTTGCTTTCTTCGATTGTTTGCTTGTGGGGAGCTGTCTCTTTCCAGGTGCCACTTTGCTAGTTCTCAGCTGAAAAGGACCCCTTGCATCGGCTCTTTGGCAGTATAGCAGTTAATTTGTCTCACGATGGAATGTTGAGATGCATGTCGGCCGTTTACCTTGTTCAAGAAAAGTAGATGAGACTGGGAAACAAGTTCAACCTCAAACAAACAATTGAGTTCAACCAACAGCTCTTCATGGATGTCCATGACCCCTCATGAAGTGGAGTCTTTGGTTCATTAGTCGTGTAGATCATGGTCATCTAGACTGGTCTATCCATGACAACTGTTGGGCTTATGACAATTCATGGAGCTGCTTAGCTACTCACTAGCCATGCTGCCACGATACGTACAATCAGAACAAGGCAAAAACTTCCGGATTAATACAACATTACCGGCCGGGTATGGACTGTGCATCACGACGCTTATCACCTTGAGATGCAGGCCTCAGGTGTGTCAACAATCTAGAAAGTCTACGTAACTAACGACACGCATGCCATGGCATGCTTATCATTTTAATGAGCTTGCGTTTCTTGTCTGCAATAATTAAACTCAACTGGGCAATGCATGCAGAATAATACGATATCTCAGGTCGCATATATCTCCTATGCTTTAATAATCTCGTAAGGTAACAATACTCCCATTTTATTCCACAAAGGCCATGAGCAATCCGACTTATCGATAGAAAGAGATCAACGACTTATCTTAGACAGGGTTAAGGTCATACAGCAGCAGATCATCATCACATGAACACTATTGGAGCCTTGAAAGAGATGGTAATAAAAGCACAAGTTAAGCAATGGGAGCCTCGAAATTATTTATATAAAACTTCCGGGGCTTTTCCATGTGCAGCTAGGTGGAATACTGACCTCGAAACTACGATGTACAGCGACAGTTACCCGAGTGAGTTGATCTATCATACTGTGACGTTGCAAACCTCAATGGTTATATACCGAGTTCTCATAAGCACACTCAAGATGCTATATACAATACGTGATTGACAGAGCTGAAACAGATATGCATACTTGTCCAGGGCTTGAAGACTCTCAGCGACGCTACTGGGATGAATTCGAGAGTTCCAGATAACTAGCTCCGGGAGTTTCTATTCAAAGTTTCGTCAATAAACACGGCCACTCTCATAATATCCATAAGAAGACGAGAAGAACGTTCTATCAAGCCTTGTATCTACGACTATCACGGAGGTATTAATTAAGGTGGTATAAAGATGATATCATAAGCGAAGAAGCAAAGTTTGTTTTCAGCCTCACAACTAAAGTTAGTCTGCCAAAATATTGGTTCAGAGTTCACGATAGCTTCAATGATGGCTGCGCCGTACGTACTCGGGAGAAGACAGCAAAGGTTACTGCCTCATAGCCCTAGGAAATTGTCTGCAAAGTCATCCCTACTATGTAATACTAGAAACTCTGAATGCAATGACAGGTGACTCTTTCCTGGCCAAGGTTATCGTGAGCGGCGTAGGAGTTTCGGTGCATTAGCAGGGTAAGGCGCCAGGGCGGCCGCTCGATGTATGTTGAGACTCGGGCAATAGAGTATTCGGCAGATGTTAGTGGGGGCTGTGGTTACGATATCAATCACTCAGCATACTAATTGAAACAGCCTGCTGCTGTATTGAATAAGTCAATACACTCACAGCCTATATGAGTTTGATGATGATGTGTCCAAGAGGCACATACAATCTTTTCTTGCCGTATAAAAGTGCCGACATACAATCCTACAACGCACTGCTCCTCAACACCATCGGATTCTGAGGACTCAAATGTCAGCACTACAGTGATCACAGGCACACAGAACACCTCGGTAGTTAAGTTCAAGCTCTTTTTTGAGCCTCGCTCTTCGACCCCAGTTTGTTCCGTATCGAGCTTTCGACAGCTTTACTTCTAAGGGTTTCCTCGGGTTGTCATGCTTTACGTGAAAGTTCGCCGAACTATCGGCCATCGTCAGATGCTAAACCCTTACAGGAAAATCTCATCCTCCCCGGATCGATCCCGTGTGTTACCCGCCCATTAGCGTGGGTGTGGCCTGACTTGAGGGGGTGAAACCCTCCGCTTACCTCTACAGTACACACATTGTGATTGCAAACTCACTGGTCACACAAACTCGTTGACTTATTAGGCCAAGATGGTAGAATCTTGCCAGTTATCGTGTCATGTCATGCCTCGGCTTGACATATGGAGATTTACGTGCATGTCTGCCAACACCACTTACAACAGACATTTTGACGGGGCCACCATGCTCGAAGAGTATTTAACGTTTCGCACGTGTCTTTGCGCACCATAATACGATATAGGGACTCGCCTAACCTTCACTCTAGCCTTACGCAGTTCAAGTCGTGTAAGCGCCCAACCAAGTGCGGGCCGCCTCCTCCAAAGCTTGGCTTGCATCTGTAACCCTTGTCCTGCTGTGCATATTCGGAGGTTACACTCAAGCAGAACTCCTTCGCCAACGGAGGCGGACCGACTCTACGAAACTTGTTCGAAACAAGAAATCGCCGTGAGCAACATGTGCAGTTCAAGGATCGGAGGTCTCTCTATTTGTGGTTGCGAGTTGTATTGACAGAGTATTAATTGGACACAGACACACTCTTACTAGCTGGAATAATACCCCGTAGCTCCCCCAGCCTCTCCCGCAATCTGACGGAGTACTTCTGTTGTGATGAACAGGGGTTGAAACACGCACTTTCACAGATGCGGAACTCGATGCGGAATTACAATCAGAGAGTTGCAGTTAAGAGTTGCAGTCTCGCCAAGTTGCATACTTGAACCGCCAATGCTGCTCTGACTGCTTCATACTGATGCATGAGAAAGTATATGAGGTCCGTTCCACATACAGCACAATATCCGTCGTATCTATTCTCAGCAAGACAGAGCGGAGATGAAATCGTAGCAACTGAGACATGCTTCCGTGAGCGCCTATAGACGAGTCAACGACCAGTGAGAAGGCTCATCAGAAATTTATGATATATTGCATTATGCATCTTTCTAGAACAGTCACTCCCGTCCCCAACCTCTTTCATTACAGCCCCCAATCGCAACAACACCCATTGCTTGATACTTGAGGAAAATCAAGATCAGACACGCTGACTTACCTTGGCCATGCATCTGTCTTGCATGTTCGACCGGTATGTATGAACGGCTGCATGAGCACTTCCCTTCACCGCATCGTTCGTATAAACAACTCCATTTCGGATAGAGAGTGAAAGGTGATGCGTAATATCTCGTTCTGCATAACCGTGGGTAGCAGTCCGGTCCTTGACGGGTATTGCGGCGGCGACTACCCGTAAATTACTAGATAAACTCGGTTGATCGGATCGCAGATCTTTGATCTTACGGGGCTCGTGTTGTCTTCCTGCTGGTGGAGTAATTCCAATCAAGTATTCTGACACAGGTTTGTAGCGGCGATCACTTACGTGCATATGTTACTCGTTGAACTAGGCACCAGTTTTGATGCCCTTGGCGTATAATCCTTCATAATAGGAAATCCGTGTCTGAGCACAGTTTTGGGTGTATTCTTCGCAGAATTGCTGACGTGGTCGCGCGATGCTGATGTAACGGAAATTGCTGGGCAGTATGCAATTGACGTTATAATATTATGACACGATAATGACTGGTCTTATGCTTTGACCTCAGGATGTCTCGCACAGATTACAGGGCTGTGTAATACGAATCAGTGTCCTGGTTCAGGAAAACCACAGTCGAGATTGAGAAAAGGCGATCGATGTCAACGAGGCAATATTTGCGAGCACATCTACGTACAAATCACTGTGCAAATAAAGCTAGTAAATCATATTCTATTGCTAGTGTTATCATGTATCCGAGGTCTCACTTCCAGAGTCCCAGTCTTGAGATTGCTGGATTAGTCTTGGTGCAAAACAGATATATCACGAGTCTGCATCATGATCACACCCTGCGGTCGGCTGTGGCTCAGCTTCAATGAAACTAGGTCAGATATACACACAATTACAACTAAACATTTGCAAGTTAGAGTGGTGTTTTCACAACTGTTGTCTGGTTCTGAAACCATCTGGTCAATGGACATAAGAAGATGGTGAGTTCAATCCTGGGAGGGTTCTGAGAATAAAGGACTGAATCAGGTCTATACCAAGAGCTTGGTTCATGTTCCTGAAAGTTACAGAACTGAATTATCGAGCGTGAACGCAGGTGTCAGTAGTAGTAGTTACCTTACACACTCGGCGTTTGCCCTGTAGGTAAGGAACATGAACAATCACAGGTTGTGGGTGAAACCTTTACATTCCAACTCCCTGTAATTTTTTCTATCTTTGAGTTGTTCCAGTGGTAGAATGTTAATATTCTCGAATTCAGACAAGGCGAAGAGAGTGTCTTGGGTACGCCTTGGGATACAGCCATCACATTAGCAGTTGTTCCTCAATATAACAGACACAAACTAGAAGTCGTTACTCATTCTTTGTGTATCTTGTTCGTCTGCTACAATGTGCATGTATTTGAAAATAGCAAGACCCCATCGAATCTCATGAACAGGCCCAGTAGCAACCTCGCCGCGCGGCATGATACGATATATTCAAGGACTGTTTATACAAGGACTGTTTGAGTTATATCGCACAGTAGTTCTGACTAACCTGATATGAATATTGATAGTTTCTGCCTCTCTTGAGCTTTCGGTGCCGTAGACAGTAAAGCAGTCGTTGGATGTTTGGATCGCGTCAGGTCATTCATCATTTCTAGTGCTCAGCAACAAAAGCACGTTCTTGTATCTAATGTGGAACGAAGAACACAATACCAAGGTAAGCATTCTATTCTGTTTGCTTCAATATCAGTACAAGGGGTCAGGACTCGGTCGATTGCTACTTCGGCGAACCAGTGTTTCTCGGCTTCGACACTGCATGAAGACAGACACCTAACTTAGACTGAACACCATGAGAGCCAAGACAAATACTCAAGAATGTGCAACCTTATTGTAAACCTACTCATAGCCTTTTACTCTCCAGTGTTACCCGGGTTGTAAACGACATAGCTAAATCTATCATCCCCCATATCACAGAGCACTCAGTCGCATGCACAATCAACTACCTATCTCTGTTGACGATTCTAGTGTAAACATAGAGAACTCTAGGGCTGGTTTCATGGGCCTTGACATAGTTCTGACTCGCATTAACAGTTCACAGGGGCCGGTGAGTATTGGTCCCTCATCGTTCGCCAAGTCAATCAGGTCGCCATACGGTATAGTTTCCGACGACCTTCATATATGACAGCAACAGTATCTCTTTTTCACGGCCACAGCTCAGTCTTCTCCCAAGAACCATCCTTCAGCTGGTAGTTCCATCTCCTGCCATCCTCGGGATCACTTAGATCAACCTGGTCCACCTCCTCTGGCACAATCACCACAACACGGAAGTTCTTTCTTGCAATCTCGTCATCTAGATCTTCGACTTTCTGCCCGAGTCCGAGTCCAGGGGCGGGCTTTTCATCTCGCTTTGTACCCGGAGGAGGATTTCGGAAAGACCCTCGCATGCCAGGGCTCAAGTTTCCAAAATGTGCAGTGATCTCTTTACCCCAGTTCCAAGAACCTGAGTCGTCATTGTTCTTGAGGCGCATATACTTTTCTATCTCTTGCCTGACGTGTGAGGCTGATGGGTCATCGATATCTTGGCCAAGAAGATAGGCGCGGCCACGGAGACGCCACTGAGTCTTGGTCTCTACGACCCAGAAGACCGCTTCGACAGGTCCGCCGCCGCCAGACTGTGGAATATTCTCTCCGTCAGTTGATAGTTCAGGTACTTTTTCCATGCGAGCATCAGTGGTGATAGTGAGAAGGTCACTCTCGTAGAGAGAGGGGTTGAGTGGTGCCTGGTTCTTGGGGTTGACGGGAATCTCGGCCCACGTGCCTCGATACACGACGGTACGGGAACGAGGAGTGACTGAGGAGCCATAGTGATGGAGGGTGCTGAGCATGAAAGTTGGAGATTCCATCTTATCAATGTGGGATAGAAAAGCTGAGCGCCATGGCGCTGCTGGCATCGGGTGATTTGCCGACATTGTGTGTTGAAGGTGGCTTAGAATCTGAGTTGTTCGCTGGATAGGTTGAGCTACACGCCTCATTGGCAATGATGGTAGTGAGGTGTTGCGGGAACCTTGTTGCCGTACTTGAGTTGTGAGGTTGTTGTGCGAAGCTGGTAAGTAGTGATGAGGTCGTCAAACCCCACTTCAACATACAGCATCATAGGTCAATCATCACAATATCGATCTATGAGTCATTACGGCAACAGTTGAACGGAGCATATTCCAAAGAGTCAACTGCTGGATTGCTAACGGTATGACAGCTACCTCAAGGCAATTCCCATGTCAAATATCGGGTACAGGGTAGCGATACGAATGAAGCATCACAGGATTCATGACATTTACGGAATACAATAGTCTAGGTACAGCCAGGGCTGAGCCAACAATGATCCACCCACATATCCAGAATATTTCCGCCCTCGGGTCGTACTTTTACGATCATTTTGTAAACCCGTAGTATCACCATTTAGGTTTTATAGTATGAAGCTTGGTCTTTCTCGCTGCAACGTAACACACTGGTGATTTGCATCATGAAGTTGACCACTAGTCATGGAAAATATAATTAAAGACCACTCATGACTCTGCTAGGCTCGCTTGGCCTTGTGTGATCCTGCAGTTTATGACAAATTAGCCTGCGAACTCCGCAGCACAGACACTCATCACAATTGTTCAACAACAGTTGACATTCCAGGGGATGCATCCGGCCAGGGTCAACAGCTCTAATGAGTACAAAAAGAGATATCGCCATATTATTATGCAAGCTACGCAAAGAATATGACGAGGTGGCAGCTCAAAATCAAGAGCCAATGTTGGCAAAGAACGTTGTCACTTGCCGCAGGGTATTCTGTCCAATACAAAAAAGGACATTGCGTACGTCATGAGCTCCGTCTCGGATTGGTCAACGAAGTTCTCGCTGAATGTTCTAGACCGTCCGGGGTCCGGGGCCCTAGGGAGGCTAAGCAACGGAGGCTGGTGGGAGGGAGCGGCAATACCAGCGGAAGTTGGTGACGCGAACAGGGGGCTGTTACGAAACTACGAATTGCCGTCGTTGCTATCGTAATGTAGGGAGATAATCTTGAATGAGTTGGGGGGGTGATCGACCAACAAAAATGGCGCTTCATGACATTTTCCCACGCGTAACTTAGCCACTATTGCCTCGTGTTTGGTGTGTTGGGAGAAGAAGGGTAGTGCTTCGGGGGAGTCCGATTGAGAGGAAAGGAAAAGGATCGACATCGCTTCTCTGATTCTTTCTCGAAGCCTACCTGGTACGTAAGTTGATGCACAGTAGCGCAACTGCCAACTGCCGCTACATTTCTGGTTATCAGACAAGACGTCATGAGCCGGCGAGAAGAGTCCAAGGGGGATTTAGAGTTGAGAGTAGGGATTTGATGGAACGCGGCATACAAGAAAGGGAAGATCAAGGAAGTGTTCATGTGTTCCGTTCCGTTTCCGTTAACAAGGGCGCAGTTGATATTGAGTTTGACTATCAACGACTGGGATTTGTCCGACAGTTCTGATAGGTCAGTTACAGCGGAGAAAGCTGGAGATGCTCGTCTCAGGCACGGAGATCGACTAGGACTTGTCGGAGCGATGTATTTCCTCAAGGCGGTCGACCAGAAGACTTGGCTTTGAACCAAAGCCGCTGGCGCCCGACTTTACCAGGGTGCCGGACTGTTGGGATCGGGTTGGTCTTGCTTCTGCGACGATCGTTTTCAGATGCGGCCCATTCAGGACTACCCAACCTTAACATGGTTTCTCGGCCTGTCCTCTCACTCCAAGTTTCTGCGTTGCAATTTAATCAGCGTCGCTTTTCAAGTACCGGTCAATCCGCTGGGGTGATATATGAGCTGATGTGAGAAGTTTCAAACGAATTATTCTGAGATAGCAACGGCCTCGAAGCATGGTTGAATCCTTCGGCTGCACTAATTGCGCAGACACTCGCCCATTTTCAAATTACCGTATTTCTGCTCTGGCATGGCATTTCGACCCAGCCTGCATGTATGTCTCACAGTGAGATATTTTGAATGAACTCAGTAAGTCAAGGCTAGAGCGGCGCTCAGCGAAGTGGAGATGATCATAACTTGGTCATGAGCTTTTAGCTAAAAAAGACCCTGGGCCTAGGCCAGCCATATTGCATGTTATTTCCCCAAGGGTCGCTCAAAATCCAATGGTGACATTTCGCGATGTCCCCAAACAAAGGTTGGAATAAAATATGGGAATATGTTGGTGGGTTGCGTATACAGATCTGCACACTTTTTGTGTCAAGTCTGCGAATCGAGCGACGACATCCGTACTAGCTGACCGAGTCGGCACTTGTTGACGAGGCCTTCAACCATAGACGGAGTCCTCGGTCGATCCGTGCACCGTTTAGCTCTTGATAGTCACGGAGTACCACTTGAAGGGGTACCTGACCGAGCCTAGAGTGGAAAAAGGAGGCTGAAAGTGAAAGGCCTCGCTTGGAGAGTGGGATGGCCTATTCTTGTTTCGAAGCGAGGTGGGAGAGACCAAGTAGATCAGACAGACATGTCAGAGAATGAAGGAAACCTGGACTCATAGTCTGATGTTATTTACCCCTTTGCATCGAGTAATAAACGGAGTCTAGGAATAGGCTTCGACGGAACATGGCTGCGGGCTAGTTGCATTAGGGGAGTTCGGTAGTTTCCAATTCGCACTAATTGGGCGTCAACAATTTGCTGCAATCATTTGCACCTGTCAGAAGTGATTTCGATTCGTATCGATAGTTGTAGATCTGGCGTCCAATGGTGGTTGCTCTTGGCGATCGAGTGTGGTCGGAAGAACGCCAGAGTCTTACTGAGTCTTATTTATGTGCAAAAAGCCAACAAGCACATCGAAATGAAATGAAATGAAATGAAACCAAGTCAATGTTCGGTAGCCATCCGTAGTTAAGGTAGTCTGATAGTTCGTGATAGTCTTTACTTTGACAATGTGTAGGGCGTCGTCTGAGTAAGTATGGCCTGAGTCGTAGAACGCATGGATACCCCTAGAAGGGTCTAACATCGATCAGACAGACGGGTGTACGCGAAAAAGATACATGTAAGATGAAGAAAAACAGCCGCGATTTCTGAGATGGATGGATGAAATTTGTTATTACCCTTGATCTTGGGCAGGTACGGAAGACAAAAAACCACGCGCCAGCGGGCGCAAAATCCGTACCTAACGCATACAACTGCCATTAGAGGCATGGTAAGTTAGGGGTCTCCCGGTGGAAAGGTACCTACAGTACTAGTAAAAACGCACTTTCTAGAGTGCTGTTGCCATTCCCACTTTGTTACTTGCTCCGCCCCCGCCTTTTTTTCTTTCCCACGCCCAGGGCATCACTCCTCTTATTTTTGACTCTTTTTCCTCTACTGTCCCATTTCGCAATTCCCTTTTCTTTTCCGGGGTCTCTCTCTTTTTTTTTCGGTTCCATTTCGACCTTGTTATTCCCTTGGATTGATACATACTTCACTTTAAGAGGCTCTTTTACGCTCTGGCCCTACCGACGCGAATACAGTGCCTGCTCTCACTATATCCGTCACTGACTGCTCCCGCCAACCGTCTTTATCACTCGTTATCTACCTACCGTTACGGCTGTTCTAATGCTTTTATATTGCCCAGGGCTAAGGAACTCTCTGCCGTCTGGTTGCTCTACCCCAGCTACTGCCGCTACCGCTGCCGCTGCCCTGCCGCGGCTGCCCATATCCGGCCGTTATTTCCAGCGCCGCCCACTGCCATCAGCCGAGTTCCGGCGACATAAAATCATTTCCGTGTCAGTTTAAATCAGCAACCCGTATCGGCTCAGATTGGGATTCCAGTCATTATTCCCGGGGTCTTCCACCTAAACCTAAAGTTATCCCCAGCCCAGAGCTATCAGAGCTCCAGCTCCAGCTCCAGCTCCAGCTCTGGATCCAATCGAACTTCTTTTCGGTCCAGGTAAATCCCAGATCTCAGCCCCATTTTCTTTCAGATCCAGCTCCCACTCTGCAACGTCTAATTGACGCGCCTGTAATATCCTCAAAAAGGCGCTCATTCACTGGACCGAATATTTTGGTGAGCTTTGTATCATCGTCAATGGATCTATCACAGCGGGCGCTTCCGCGTCACACTCATCACCAACCACCACTATCTCTCTCAAATCCTTCGCCCTCGCATCTGCCGCCTCAACATTCTACGTCTACGTATAGTCCCGGTCCCGTTGCCTCGCATCCAACTCTCCCTCTTCCCGGAACTCACCCACCATCCTCGGCTTTGACACCAGGATCGGCCTCAACATCCCCTGCATCTATCTCCCACCGTTTACCTTCAGCATCAGCTTCGACGACATCAAGGCATCCTACCGGCGATTATCTCCCTGACGCGGATGACCAAGACGCGCCGACACCTGTGGATGGAGAGGAACCTCCAAAGAAGAAGCAAAAGCGCAACAAACCAACTCTTTCATGTCATGAATGCGTAGAGCGCAAGACCAAGGTGCGACATTTCTATCCAATGCATTTTCTCACATTGTGTCATGCTGTCTGCATATCTTCTCACTCATTTCTACTCATGTTCTCCCATTTGAGATGAGCCCACTTTACCCCGACATTATGGCTCAGTATGGAATTTGATCATCCCGGGTCGCCTGAACATGCCCAATCGCTCCCGCTCCTTTCCTTCTGTTGCGTGAGAGCCAGTTTAATTCGCTGGATAGATTACTAACATATTCAAAGTGTGACAGAGGCCGACCTCATTGTCTTGCCTGTAAGTGCACCTGGATGTTGCTTGGCTGGTTGTATACTAACTTTTAGCTAGGCATAAAACGACAAACTGAATGCCGATATGCCCATGTTGCAAACCTTCTCGAGTATGAAGCCTCCCGACTGAGCAACTATATGTTCTGGTTTAACAATCAAGTAGGGAGACCACCAGGTCAGCCGCCAATGGCCGCCGTATGACGAAACCCCCAAAGAAGAAGTCTGGTTCTAGTGGAAAATCCCCCATTCCAAACATCGCAGATAGGGGTATGTCGAATGATCCCAGGGCAACCTCGCGTGGCGCTGTTGCACTCTCCATCGGCCTTCTATCCAACGTCCCTTATTCCTTACCTTCTGCAAGTAATGTTTTTGGTATCGGGTCTGAGCACCCATTTGCCAACTACTGGACCTGTGAAGGGGGCTTGCCTGAGGTTATCTCAGTGCTTCCAGACAAGATTCAAGCCGATATACTACTTAGCCGATACTTCGAATGCGTTGACCCTGTGTATCCCATGATACATCGCCAGACTTTCTATGCGGACTACGAACACTTCTGGCAGATGAATCAGCAAGAAAAGACCGATACAGATCCGTCCTTCATTGCATTAATCTTTGTCATGCTGGCCCTGGGAACTCAATTTGTGACATCGACTACATCCCCTCAGGAGCGAAGGCAGACAGCAGAGTTCTATGCTTCGGCTAGCAACCAAGCTCTCCGTATCGCTTCATATCTCAGCAGTGCATCGTTAAGGTCAATCCAGGCTATGGTATTGCTAGTTTACTTCCTTATCAACGACAACCATGCCTCAGATGGATGGGCGTTTGCAGGTATTCTCATTCGGCAAGCTTATGCTATGGGTCTTCATAGGGATCCAAATATTGGTGGGTGACTGTTTTCTTTATTTGCTCTTTTCTTATACTGATGTCTTTCAGTGACTCCAAATGCCACCTTGTTCGAAAAGCAGCAGCGGCGTAAGGTCTGGCAAGCGGTACTTCTCCAAGATACTTTCTTGACCGTCTTACTCTCTCTGCCACCGTCTGCCACACATACAGATGTTTCTGTTGAAGACCTACTCGACGATGGCTCCTCGATTGCAAATAGCGACCCAACAGATACGGCATATATCCGAGGCTCTTGGACTTTAGCCAACTTGGTTCAGGAGACGATTTGCTCGCCAAGATCATTAGACCTACCAATCTGCACTACGGCAAGGCATAAGTCTAAGTTGATTGCTGACTTCCGAGCTGTTTACCGTTCATTCCCTGATGTCTTCCGGTCTTGGGATCCTGATAGTATCACGGCGCTCGCAAAAACTAATAAGAGGGTGGTTCGTCAGACCCTGTTCTTGACGAGCAACTACTTCCATAACTTGATGCTTGTTCATGCTTCCGAGAGCCCTGATGTTCCTGTCAACGTTCGTGGTACATTGGAGGCAGCACACGACGCCATTACAGCTTTCTTCCTTCTTTTCACCCTTCTTGAGATAGAAGCACGTGTTTGGTGGGTGTTCAATCACCGAGCCTTCTTGGAGGCGCTGTGTATCGGAAATGTCCTGAAGGAGGCTGCTCGAGAACCAGGTGGTGCAGATATGATGGCAAGAGATCCTCTCCTTGTCAGGGCAAAAGCTGATATCAGTGAGTCGTGATGCCTTTGTTGTTCCTGGCCTCCCTGCTAACATGCAACAGCACGCATGATCCAGATCATGCAGGTTATGGGCGAAGACTCTGAGGTGGCGAGGACTCGAGTGCAGGTTTTGAGTGACTTTCTGGTATGAACGAGGCAGTGGTCTGTTTGTATAAAAGTGTTCTGGTTGACGACTGAATGAGACGTGAAGCATATTCAGGGGTAGCATTGGTTTAGCACGTCAGCAGATATCTAGCAAGGCACGTACATACCAAAGGCCATATTGTTTGATATTCAAGCTGCGAGTTTTGAATGCATGCTAGAAGATAAATAGAGCTTATCACAATATATGCATACTAAAAAGAGTATCATAATGAGTCTTGGCTATTCTGTGATGTTGTTTTTGTTTGAATTTCTTGGGATATATGTCTGATGAATGAACTATCCAAGTTGTCAGTAAGAACAAGCAAGAGAAAGGAAACATCATGGTAATGATTTATTGGGTGTCTTGAAAACATTGAGGGCATTGCCATATTCAAATATTGCCAAGACAATCAAGGCAAGGGAATTGCCGATGCCGTTGTGCCCCACTCACGACACCAAAGACTCGGCCGGGGGCTGAAGGATGGACTCGTCAGCCCATGGTTAGTGATTGGCCACTCGCTTAAAGTGTGGGTTGATTGATTGCGTCGCCCGACCCTTTCAAGATAAGGTCGTCAGCCAGGCTAGACTCAACAGGGCTCCAGAGCTGTTTCAGTGCCTAAGCCTTGGGGCGCTACAGGGCCATTACAGGGCCTGTTTTGGGAGGCATCCGCGTGGCCAGGCTCCCACATCCCGTCTAGTCGCGTGGGCTTTTTTCGCTCTCATTTCCACGGGCATGTCATCACCTCGACTCAGCTCGTTTCGTATTTGCTCTTAATTCTTTTTTCCCTTCTCTGAATTATCGACCCTTTCCCTCCTTGTCTCATTTTCGTATCATTCTGCCTTAAGCTTCTTTGTAGCGTGGCTGCCTGCGTTTATCCCCTGCTCTGCCGTGTAAGAGGGGTTTTTGCAGTTGATACTGCTCAGTGTCCTACGATACCTAACAAGAGATATTCTCAACTTTCATACCTCACTATGCGCGGCCTTGCTCAGGCTGCCATGGTGCTAGCACCGACGTTGGTGTTGGCTCATGGACCTCATCATCCTCCTCCGCCGCCGCCGCCGCCACCTCCTCCCATGGGATTTCTCCCCTCAGCTCTCGATGTCACACCCTCAGCCTTCGTCACAGTCAAGCTCCCCTTGAGCGAATCCGAATCCTACCCTCTGGTCCGTCTTTGAGACTTGATTAAAATGCCATGAGCTAACATGTAATAGACGCTACGATTTGATGTGGAGGAATCAGAAGAAGTCTGTGGTCCCGCCAGCATCACCCTCAACGGCGAACCCCTCGAGCAAGACGCCAAGGGTCGCGGTGTTGGATCTTTCCTCGTCAACAATGAGACCACTATTTCAGCAGACTGGGATTTCGAATGTATCGGTCCTAAAGAGTTCCCCTTCGGCCAGTCTATGCGCTTCAATGTCAAGGCTCTCGACGACATGGCTCTTACAGAGGAATCTTCCTTCTGGATGACTTTCAAGCAGACCGCACCAGTCCGAATCTCCGATGTTGGAAACGCCGCCTATGTCTGGAGTCTGTCGATGCCTTTCAGCAAGGACAAGGAGTCCTCCTCTGACGACAAATCCACCTCAACATCACCCCCCATCTGGGAGTACCCCGACCGCGAGTTCCAGGACCCCGAGGAGGAACTTCAGGTTGAGCTTATGGAACTGAATGCTTTGCACAAGCAAATTCTTCAGCTCGAGGAACTGGTGAAGGAGAGGGAGGCATCCGTTGCTAAGAAGCTGGGCAAGCAGTATCCTCCTCCACCCCCCTCGACTATGAAGAAGATCAAGCAGTGTGATGGCGTGCAGTGTGTTCTGCACACTGTTGGTGAGGAGGTGCGACACTCGGCTCACAGATTCTACGATAGCATATTTGGACACCACCCACCTCATCATGGCTCGCACGGTCCTCACCATGGCCCTCATCATGGAAACGGTACTCACCGGGGCCCTCATCCTCCCCATCATGGACCTCCTCACCCACCACCGCCTCCTCACCATGGTCACCCTCCCTTCCCCTTCCCTGGAGGTCACCCGCCCCCTCCGATGTGCGCTCCTTGCCCCTGCGATCCCCACCCTGGAAACCCTCCTCCCCCTCCACCCCCTCCTCACCACGGAGGTAAGCCTCACCA